>VDFB02104024.1:0-49531 GCA_007258455.2 Sequoia sempervirens | reverse complement strand
GATTAAAGGTTAATCACATCCCACTTGCATTATCTAGATCTAGCCACTTGCACAATAAATCAATTTTATTGATTTATTAAAACCTCATTTTCTCTCAATATGACAAGTCAAACAGGGCATTTATTGCTCTTCTTTCTTGTCTCCCTCTCAAAATTTATTGCAAATTTGAATACAAAATTTCCCCCTCTTGGGCACTCTTCCCAAATCTTGCACATACATCAACTAATCACATGATGACAAGTGTCCTTAACTCATTGGCTTGTTTTTGATCCCACATTGGTCCCTCTTCAACACTTGGCATTTTGAAAATCTTTAAATAGGTGCATCATCCTCAAGCAAATCCTTCACAATCTATTTTGCAAGGTTACTCTCTTCATTTGAGATTTGATCTTGCCTACTTAGCATCTCCATATCAATAGCAATTTCATCATCTTAAGCTTATCAAAAAGGGGTTGGGAAAGGGCTACTTTCCACATCAAAGTAGCACCAATCCCCCTATGAGATAGTGTTTGAGAAGTTTAGGAATGGATGTCATGCTTATGTTGCTTATGATTTTATGTTAGTTTGATGTCGTTATTTCCTTTATGCTTGCTCAATAATTTCATAGGGAGAGGGATTATCTCATTTATTCAACGTTGACAAATTTATGCCATATTTGTCAATCATTTGATAAATGAAAGGTTTTACCTCTCACAATTACATTATTAAGGCGGCAAGCCAACCATTAAATCCTCTCTTCCACTTATTTCGTGGGGGGAAAACAGTCCACACAACCACTTATTTTGTGGGGGGAATTTACAAACAAGAAAGATGTTTATTCTAAAACTCAACCACTCAATTGTGGGAGTGTAATCAAGTATAAATTGCAGCAATAAAATGAAATAGCCGTTAGTACTACTAACTAGCTTTACAATGAATAGAAATAGCTGCAAATAAGAGAGATAAGCTTCCAGAATGTCCTTTATCCACACTGGCGGTTAACCATCCAGGGGTACTTAATGTGAGAAATAAGAAATGATTGCAGCAATAAAGGATTGGAACAGTACTACTATTTACAGTCTTACAATATAGAAAGAGAGCTGCAAATTACATGAATATTACAATGTTTTTAAAGCACCAAGATATTGAATGATTCCATGATAAATATTAACAATTATTGATGAAGAAAGGACTGAAAATTCAAACTGAAACAAGTCTGATGTAAATCTGCAATTCTGGAAATGAATAATCAGCAACTATAAGAATCAATTAAATGCTCATAACTTCACCAAAATACTTCCGAATGGCGTGAAACAAAGTGCAATGAACCTCCGGAGGATAGGCGCCCATGACAAGATGAAGAAACAGCCTCAAAAGTCATCCATTAATTTATGGCACAGTTCCCAATGCTCTCCAAATGGTACGACTCTTGAGAAGGGCGATTTAGCAATATAAAATCAAAGACTTGGAAATAAATTCCAATCTCTTGTGGAAGGGGTCGCCTTGGGTCTAGAAACACTTTGCAAACATACCTAGAATGATATATAATTTGCTCAAAAAGCTGTTAATAAAAAACACTTTCAGCTGTAGCAATATCAACAACACCAAAACCGAGAAAAACTCCAAAATCTTCAACAATTGAGCTCCATCTGCTAGTCTGAATGAGAAGCAGCGATAAAAACCAATTAGGTGTTGTCTCTCAAACACAAAATTGATTGGAATCTAGGAGGTAAGCATCCCTCGAAGAAATAATCACAATGTCATTTCGACAACATAAGTTTAGCAATTAACAATAGATGCCAAATGTTGGAGCAAAGCTTCATATTTAAAGAGAATGAGATGACCCTTCAATTTCCCCTCATGGTACACCAAAATTCACATTTGAAAATTTTCAAATTTCCAAAAGTTATTAATTCCTCCTCAAGATGGCATCCACTTCATGGCAATTAAAACTTCATTAAATATTTAATCTTTCCTTTATGAGGGCGTCCCCCTTCAAGTCCACCTTTTAAACACAACTTGAAGTTATCATCCTAGGCCAAGGGGGTCAACAAAGAAACATAACATTAATTTCTTTGTATTAAATAATTGCCATCAAAACAACATTTTGGAAGCTATACCAAAAATACCAACTACTCCAACAAGAAAGAACAATTGAAGTACTGCCAACAGGACCACTGCCAAACATAGTATTACTAAAAATAGAAAACACCAAGAAATGCCACAGAACCTCCAAACAAAGGAAACCCTAATTTCACTTTTGATCAACCTACGGATTTCCGGAAATAGGCTATCAGTCAAAGAAGAGCGTATGGCCAAAATGGGGACATTACAAGCTCTATGAGAAATAGTGCTTCAAATGCTACCCATGTATTAGAAACTCTAAACAATTCCCATGCAAGACTCTTAAATAGAAATTATCATTGCTATAATGGTTCTAGATCATAAAAGGACCCAACTAAAGATATTTGAATTTCCCATGCTTCCCCTTATCTTTTGACTTAACATTCCATAACAAGACAAAATTCTCTAAATAAAACTTCTAAAACTTAGCTAGATCTTATCACAAATATATATCTTACTATTGTATCTTCAAGTTCTTAGCTCGAGCATCTCTCCCTTTTCATTCAACTCTACTAATTAGTCATGCTTAAAAAATGTGCCAGGAATATCCTCATGACTCCCCTACCATACGAATTGACATACTGACAATTGAAGGTTAACAAGAAAGAATTCATTCAACCCATATTCTTGTAGATCTTTTTTGAATAAGCCTATCAACCCACAATGCTAGTTTGAGCTTATCATCCCATCTCTTCTTATTGTTTTCTAATATTTATTATGTTAATCCTCATTAGGTTCTTGTTGCTAGATTCTGCTTGTTTGTTTCCTTGAAGATTATAAGATGATGAGTGAGTCAAAGTAATTTCATAGTTAGTGCATAAGTTCATGAACTCATTAGAATTGAAACACATTGCATTATCAATTATGAGTCTATGTGATATTGCAAATTTGGTCACTATGTGATCTATGACAAAATTGACAAAAACCTTTAATGTGACATTCTTTGTACAACTGACTTCAACCCACTTGATGAAATAATCAGTGACCACTATTATCCACTTGATGCCATAATTAGAAGTTTCAGCAATCTCTCTAATAAAATCCTTTTCCATTGTTGGAAAGGAGCTTCATCTTGTAATATATTCAATGGAAATGGTTTTGCATAGTTTAACTTTCCAAAAAATCTATGACAAACAACACATGTTCAAGATATAGCCTTGGCTATGTTTGCAAACAATGAAGGTCACTAATATCCAACTCCTACCACCTTGTGTGCTATAGTCATGGTTTTAATGTTCCCACCATAATCTCCTTGGTGGAATTATGTTCTTATCCTCTTAGCATATTGTGTACTATAGTAGTGGTTTTAAAGTGCCCACCACAATCTCCTTGGTGGAATTCCGTTCTTATCCTCTTAGCATATTGTGTACTACAGTAGTGGTTTAAAGTGTCCACCACAATCTCCTTGGTGGAATTTAGTTGTTGTCCTAACAACTTCTCTCTCTAATAAAAATATCGGCATCAAGCATTTAGGATACCTCCACATGGGAGTATTATCAATCAACACATTTTTATTCCTTAATTTTAAAGTTTTCTCTTGACTATTGTCTATTCGTGAAGGACACTTCATACTCATCAAGTAGTAAATGATGTATTTGTACCATTTAGAACTATCAAGTTCACATTTGCTAACTCTAGCATCATCACATACCTCATTTACCTCAACTTCTTGTAGGATTGAATTTTCCATGAGTTTGGTCAATCCTTATCTTCTGACCAATTTGGTGATTTGGATCTCCATGTCAAACTCTTGAATCTTATTTATCTATTGAAATCTTCTACTTATCACCTATTATTGTGTGAAAATATCCTTAATGATGAAATGAGGAACATAGAAGAATAATCTTTGCTTTGACCAAGTACAAAATAAAATTCTTCACTACCTTCACTAGAGCATAATGCTTTCCCTAACCTTTCTCTTATGGATGTATTCAATTTGAATCTAATGCAATATTATCTGACCTATTTCTAAGTGTGTTATTTTTACACTAGTTTGGGTGGTCAAACAATAGAAATTTGAGTTGAATCTTTACTTTGAGGGTCGCATGTAGATGCTTCTTGTCAATTTGCATGTCAATACAAACTTAGACGATTCATGATGATTGTATGGATGGCCAATTTTATATTGTTACTTTAATCCATTTCAGATTACACTATTCTATTTTGAATGATTATGGTCCCACATAAAATTCTATATAAGAAGATAAAATTAGTCTTCCTACAAATTCTATATGACACTATGTCACCCCATTGAAAGTTCTCTCCTATATGTTTTGTTTCCAACTTGTTTCTACTACTTTGAGTAGCCATTCCAAAAGGGTTTGAGATTAGTTAATGTATTTCACTTGCCCCAAGTGAAGACCACCACCTCTCCAGCTTGTTTTGTTCCTTCATTCCTTGTCTCTTTCCCACGATGTTTGGTGGTGTTGTTATACTTGTTGCATAAGTACTATTCCTACACATGTAGTGTAATTACATCTTTTCAATGTTTGAAAACCTTGATTCATTCTAAATTTGTTCCTTTCTTTACCTTACTACAACAACAAATGGTAATTGTCGAAAATAGCACTGATAATCATACACACCAATTTCAATTCCTATTAGAAAAAAGGCGTCTCAACCTTTATTTTTTCTTAGCATGTTTAATTATTTTATTATTTATGAGCTATATTTGTTGAAGATAACTTAAGAAATAGTCGAAAGTCAAAAGTTGCTATTATAAGTGGAGTTGTGCATGAAGATAATTTCTATTTTGTGTTGAGTTTGCATGGATTGTGAGATTTTTGGAGGTGCATTTGTATTTTGGAAAGTTTAGCTTTTTCATGTGTAAGATTAATGATAATTGATAGTTTCTATTTTGCATGTGTTGAGAAGTGAAAACTTAACATTATGCATGTATAGTGGTTTTTGGTATTTCTCATGTTGCAGGGTGATCCCACAATACTGATTCACAATTTTTGGCCAAACTGGACATTGAACTGATTTTTTCTAACTAAATCTTCACTTTCGGGCACCTATAGCAGCTAAACCGTGAAGAATTTGAAGATAATGCAAACAAGTGGTTTGTGACATTTTGTCTATAGATTTTAAATATATTTTTTTCAAAAATTTTTGAATCAGATTGCACTTCTTTTTCCATCTTTGAAAACTAGTTTTTTTAGTAAACACCATTTTTAAGGAGTGACGCTCACTGTATAACACATTATTTTTTTTCATGGAGGATAAAATTCTATTTTTTTCGAATTTAGATTTTTAACTACGATATTTAGTGCTTCCAATTGGTTTCATAGTTTTTATTGAATATTTTTTCCTTAATCAAGTTTCAAAGTCTAACCAATTACAATTCAGACATAGGCGGATTGTATAACACAATTTTTTTTGTATGTATCAAAATTCAATTTTTTTTTTTGTTGGATCAAGGAGAACTTCAATATCTGGTGCACTCATATTTTTCAATTTTTTTGTTTGATAATCTTCTATTTTTCCACATGTGCAAAACATAGAGTTTGGTTTTTGGTGAAAAATTTACATTCACAATAAATAAAAAATAAATATAATAATAAAATTATATTTATTTAAAATTATATTTTTTGGGAAACTTATAATAAAACTATATACTTAAATTTTATTTTTTTTAAATGAATTCATTTGATCCCCCAAAAGGTAAATCAAAAGTGGTTTTTTATCAACATTTTGATAGGTGTAAAAGAGAGTCCGTTATAAGTATGGTTTAAAACTAGCGGGTTCTATCCAAGGGGTTCCTTTTCAATTGGAATGCTTTAAATGAAACTTTTTAAGACTTAAATCATTATATTTTCTAAAAATATATGATTTCATCAAAAATCAGAATCTCCAAAAAATTATAAACCAGCATTGTTAGATCACCCAATCAAATTTCCAAGTCCACGTTAATATACATCTCCACATCTCTAAATTGCAAGTACAAACCATAGTATTTCATTGTCAAGTGTTTCAACCTTCTTACCATGGCTGGCTTATTGTTGTCGCTATGCTTAGATTGACCACCAATTTACATGATAGAACCAATGCCATGCCCAAATCAGCTTTGGAATGTATGCTACAACCATTGCAGAGTTTATTTCAGCTTCACATGTGCACGCTAAAGCCATTGATATTCCCATTGACTTGATTTCACTGTAAATCTTTCCAAGTTTATCCTTTGAAAATATGTAAATACTCCAGGCAAGAAACCAATAACGAATTCAGACCACTGGAACTTTGCAATAATGATGAGATCACATTTGCAGACTGTGCTTCCTTGTTTCAAGACACAAAACCCACTTCCTAATCAGAGGAAATAAGTCTTCTCTTTCGTTCGATACCTCCTCTATTCTTTTCTTCCTCTTCGATATGTCCTCCCTTTCTATTTCCCTTGAATCTATCATCCACCATTTTTATTTTTATTTTTAATATTTCATGTATGGATCGCCCTACCCATATCCTTGAATAGTTTAAATGGGGAAAATAAGCTGCTGCACCAAAGGCAGACAGGAAAGCAGTCGGTCGGTTGAGGAGGTACATAGCCAGAATCACTATTTAACTATTTAAAGAAGACAGACTGTCAACCAAAGGAGGCAAGGAATAGAATACTACTCCTGCTACGTGGGGCCCAGGAAGAAACCAATTATGCTCAATGGTTGAAGAACTTATATAGCCAATGCCCACGACCAGGTGGTAGTTGAAATTTAAACCTTAAGGAGAAAAAAGAAGCCAGAGAATTTCGCCATGAAAGAATCTGCACAGCAGAGAAAACAAAAGTCACAATTTTGAAGAAGAAAAAGTACCTGCAGCCAAAAACAAACCAAAAATGGAAAAGAAAAAAGAAAAAAACATGTGTTTTCTTTGTTCGTGGATTGCACGAGCCCCGGAATGTTCCTGCATCATCCGTATTAAAGCAAGAAAAATTAAATGAACAAATTTGAATAAGAAGAGATCTGTATTTTTTATAATTTACAATGTAATTAATTATGACAATTGTTGTTGAAATTCTAATTAAAAAAGTTGATAGAATGGTATAGAAAAATTGAAAATGTTCTTATTTTTAATGATTTGTGGTGTAGTGTTTATGATGGAGGCGCTCAACTGGTAACACCAATTGTTGGTAAGAGAAGAAAATAAATAAATATAAAAATTCCAAAGCCTTGTCTTTGATAAGGGCTTTCATTCGTGGAGATGAGTTTCAACACATACAAGGGTGTAAATTTGATTGGGGCACCCATCAAAACTTATGAGATCTATATGATTCTCATTCAGAATTGGTTTATTGAGTTATAGTTGAAGTCATTCAATTTTGAATTGAAGAATGGTGATGTCATGGATTTGACTTCTAAAACTCAAGCCATATAACAAGATGTTGATGTTGCTAATGAGAATATTGATATCTATCTTATAGTCTTCATAAAGGTACTTCTTCCAATGTGGCAAGTAATTAGTTGAAGACCATCACTTCTGATCAATTGTTTGAAAAGTTGGTAGAATGTCAACAAACTTTTGAGAGAAAAATTGAAAGTGCTAGTGAAATAATTTATTTCTTAGCAAATATAAAAACCTTCTAATAAGATTTTTTTCTAGTGGTGGTTACCATGATCAAGGAAGAGATAAAGAACAATGGAAGAATAGATGAAGAGAGGGTGCCCACAAATGGTAAATGAAACCTTCAATATGACAACCAAAATGATAGAAACCATTTGTATTGCAAATGATCTGGTTGAAAAGCTAGTCATGAAGTCCATCCATGTAAAATCTCATGGGATAAGATATAAAAAAATTCTTTCAAACAAAAAGATTTAATCCACATATGATGATAAAGTATTAGAAGCAACCCAATTTGTGCACGGTAATGATGATGATGAATAAGTGCTTTCTAAATTAGATTATACCTACCATATGTCAATGAATGCAACATGACATGATGCTTGGGTGTTTAAAACTGGAGCCACCCAACAAGACATTTCAACATGATTATTCTGAAGAGTTTCATGAAGGTATTTGTGGTCCTATCTATTTAACAAATAAAATAACTCTCAAGCTTTTTGGAAAAGGAATTGTTCAACTCAAGTTGCTTGACCTACCAAAATTTATACTTAACATGATATCTTGTACTTCCTCGATTATGATGTAACTTATTGTCATTAGTGATAATTCAACAATAAGGCTACTTCGTTTTATTTGAAGATGAACAAGTGGTAGTCAGAAATAAGTTTGATAATCAAGTCACATTTACTAATTGTGAAGATGTCAAGTTATTAAAACTCAAAGTTGATTCAACCATTTCTAGGATTTTTTCTTACCTTATTGAAGTAAGTAATCTTTCTACTAGTCATTCATGACATGTGATATTTAGGCTTTTTAATTACGATAGAATTCAAACCATGCAAAATAATGGTGTTGTAGGTCTTCCCACTTTGCCCAAGACAATTGTGAAAATATAAAGCTTGTATTTTAGAAAACAATCTAGAGATATTTTCCCTTGTTCTACTTGGCAAGCACAAAGAAAATTACAACTCTTTCATTCTAATTTGTGTGGGCCCTTAGCAATAAGTTATATTGGATAATATAAGTATTTTATGTTGTTCATTGATGATCATAGTTGAATGAAAAAAAAATTCCTTGTAGAAGAAATCTAAAAGTTTCACATTATAATTGAAAATGAATCTTAGTCTCAAATTTCCACTCTTCAAAGAGATAATGGTGGAGAGTTTACATCTTTTTAGGATTACCTTTGTCAAACTGGTATTCAACATCATCTCACTATTCTAGGTTCTCCCCAACAAAATGGTGTTGTTGAAAGAATGAATAAAACTATCATGACTATAGTTTAAGCAATATTACATTTCCAAGGAATATAATTGCATTTTTGGATAAAATTAACAAGAATAAAAATTTATCTACACATTATACCCCCTTAATTTAATCTTCACCAAGTGACTTCATATCAAGTTTGGTTTGGTTATACTTCATTTGTTTTACATCTTTGAATTTTTGGCTCCACTTATTTTGCTTTGATTCTTAAGGAGAAAAGAAGCAAGTTTGGTAACCAAAGTTATGAATGTATTTTTCTAGGCTATTATGAATCTTCAAAATTGTATGATGAGGCTAACAATTTTTATTTTTATTTTATTACTTATGATGTTATATTTTGTAAATCCTATAAAAATATTGTTAGTGTTGAATGCCAATTACAACACCTTCAAAAAATTGTCAAGTGTTTCCCTTGAAAAGAACATCCTTGTCAAATTACTCACTTTGAGGGGGGATAAGTTATTTGGAACCAAATTTGAAATCTCTAACTCATGATGTGCAAGAAGAAATCACCTCTTATGAAGAATTTTAGGAAATTACACAATAATTGGTTCATTATGGAGATTTTGACAAGGAAATGGATGTACCAGTAGTTCAACCTAGACCTTCATAAAATGGGTAAAACTAGTCTATCAAACTCTTGGAATTTTTGAGTTAATGAAATAAGTAATGGTTTTGGAGTGTTTCTCCTTCTTTCCTCAACTGTACATTAAAACAAAATAATTAATGTTGATGGATGGTAAAGGACAAGTTACATGGATTAAAATTATTGATGTTCATTGTATTAATCTATTCCTTTCTCTTATTTTGGTTGGGTCATCAATACCCTTTTGGTGATTTATGCATTGGACCCTTAATGTGTGTGTATTCAAGTGTGGTTGTGCATTGAATTCTATTAAATTATTGTTCCCATGGTGTTATGTATTAGATTGGTGTGTGATATCCATGTGTTACCTTGTTTTTGATAACCACGTGTAACCATATTGTGGATTATTAGTATATTCTGTGAGACCCTAGTTCAAGTGCATGAGATTGGTCATGCCAAAAGTGTATCCATGATTTTGTCTCTCCATAGATTAGAGGTTGCCTATAGGTGCATAGGCATCTATTATACTTGATGGAAATATGGTTGGGAGGTTGGTAAAATTCCCCATTGGTCCCTATAAATTGGAAGATCACTTGGGAGCTTGGAGAGATCTTAGTTTGGTATATTTTCCATCTTGTAGTATGCCTTGAGTTATATAAGGTTGTAGTCATGCTATTATTGTAATTAATCTTGTATTTGATCTAAATTTATGCTCATCCATTTGTTTTTTGGATGCGGGCTTGTAATTGTAAAAAATATTATCTCATGTATTTTGATAGAAAATACAATTGTAGGTACAATCAATTTCTTTTTAAGCATTGCATGTTACTATTCATGCTTTTTGAAACCACTGCTTAAGTGATATTTTATTTCATGGATTTTTTGTAGATGCTAATTAAAACTCCAAGGTGTGATTGTTGTTCATCACTCTTATTTATATTAATTTATGATCAATTTGATATGTCATTATAGCATGATTGATAGGCTTGTTCTTAGATCTTATTTGGAAAGAAAACATTTAAGTGAATTAAACAATGGGTTGTATTAGTGAAATAAAAAGATATTCATTATTTATCATGTCCTTGCTTAGTTATGATACATGAAAAGTTGGTCTCTATATAGTGTTTTACTAGCATGCTAGAGTAGACTTATTAGCCTTGGAAAGAGAAGCAATGTGCAATTGGTATTTGTAATGATGAATCTCGATGCTTTAAATTCAATGCTACTAGATCTTATTATTTGGAATTGGAACAATATACGTTTGAGATGAGACTCGTTTCATGGTAACACATGCCATTATTTGAGTAGTGTTTATCTTGGTTTTTGTGACCTCATGTTTGTCTTTAGAGGTTCCTTGCAAGTTATCTATTCCATTGTATATGATTGGGCACCTTTATGTGCTTGTGTCCTCTTGTCATGTGTAATGAAGTGCATGTTTCTCTCATTATAATCCTTGTGTTCACAAGAGAATGGGATCATGGACTAGTGTTTGATCTCCACCTTAGATGGATCTTTACCCTTTTGTCTGTGCTTTGTGATAACCTTTTCACATGACACATTTAAGTCTTTTGTGTTTGTTTCCATGCTTGATGCATTGACATTGCATACCTTAAGTATTGTGTTCTTTCATGGCATCTCAAGTGCATTAGCATGTGATAAGACTTGTTGTTACATTTACATCACACAAAAATTATTTGTCTATGTTTTCCCAATAATATCTTGGAAAAAGCTTAGGGCATTACACAAGATCAAGCCAATAAATGGCCCTAGAGGTTTAGCATCTTTAGACCCTTCTAGATCACTAGGGAATGGCCTCTAGATTGTTGACAAGGTTCCTCGCTTTCCAACTCCCATTTTAGATCCCCCTCTTGGGGTTAGCAGCATGACCCTTTAGAATCCTCTTAGCGACGCTCACATAGCCATCAAAGAAGTTTTTCTTCATGTTTGACTAGATAGCCTTTTGGCTAGTCTTTGCTTCCTAGTTGTTAGGGTGAATGGTCACTTCCCACTCTTGTATCCTCTCAATAGCATGGGCGTTCCTCCTAATGATTAAGATAAATTTTCTTGCCTAGTACTTTAATTTCTGATGTATTTGGACCTCCCTCTTAGGAGTTAGTGGATGATGGAAAATGCCTACTTAATGGAGGGTAGGGTAGCCCTAATGATTTGAACCTCCCTTATAAAGCTAGTTTTATAGCTTTAGTTGCCTAAATTTATTTATATTTTTATGAACTTTGAAATCTTGACGATGTAAACAACTACTTCAATTTTTAAAATTATAATTATTGTATCCATTTTCTTTTTTAGACCACTTTTTTTGTAACTTAACTAATTTATTCAATTTTAAAATATGATAGTCATTCTACCTACTATTTTTTAATAAACCATCCACATACAACTAAAATTAATATATCTATGAAGAAGGCCCCTTCATTAGGATAAAAAACTTGCAGACAAAATAGCTTATTGTAAAAAATGTTAAGGCATATAAAGGCCACCTGCTCACCTGCTCATTGAATTTTTTTTAATATTTTAAGCTAGTCATGTTCAGGCTTGCAGACAAAACAAGTAGTTGTAAAAAATGTTGAGGCATATAAAGGGCACCTGCTCACTGAATTTTTTCTAATATTTTAAGCTGATCATGTTCAGGCTCAAACACTTGCACATGTTTCTTAGCAACCATCTGGGTTCAAACCTTGGCCACTCAAGTAGTTTCTTAAACTCACACTATAGTTAGCACAGTTAGCCACTAATAATGCAGTCCTCCCACACAGCATACTACAATTGCACAGTTAAGAACGGGGGGTCCATCACTCAGAAACACTTGCACTCACAAATAACTTACTGTAAAAATGTGGAGGCATTTAAAAGGCACCTGTCATTGACAATTGTTTTATTATTTTGAGTTGATCATTTTCAGGCTCAGACACTTGCACATGCTTCTTCCAATCATTTGGATTGCAGACCTGGCCACTAAAGTAGCTCCTTGAACTCACACCATGGTTAGCCAATCCTAATCATATCCTACCACCTTGCATACTAGAATGATGCAGTTAAGAATAGGGGGTCCACCACTCAAAAACATTTGCACTCACAAATAAATTATTGTGAAAAAGTGGAGCCATATAAAAGGAACATGCTTACTGACAATTTTTTAAAATTTTGAGCTGATCATGTTCAGGCTCAAACACTTGCACATGCTTCTTGCAATCATTTGGGTACAAACCCTGGCCACCAAAGTAGCTCCTTGAACTCACATCATAGTTAGCAGAGTTCTCCACTCCTAATGTTGTGCTGCCAAACTGCATACTAGAATGGCACAGTTGAGAACCGGGGTCCACCATTCAAAATGTGACAAAATACAACAAAAATGGGTATCTTGGTTTGCAATCATTGCTTGATATGCATAAAATGTGTTTGTAACTTTGTTGAGATAGTGGTGAAAATTTGTAAGGAGATACTATTGAGGTGCATGTTCAGACTCAACAATCATTGCCTTGCACATGCTTACTTCTTACAATTGTCCAGCTTCAAACCCTAGCCTCTAAGGTAGTTCCTTGAATTCAACAGGATGCAGTTGCAAACAAGGGGTTTATATGCACAAGTTTGTTGAGAAAGAAGTGTAAATGTATAAGGAAATGCTACATACACAAACTCAACAGTCTTTGGTAGCATTCTCCCAACATTGTCAGGTGTTGCCAGAAGAGGCATTATGGGTGGGATTTATGCAGAGACAACTACCAATGGTGAATGTTGGGAATTTGCCATGACAGGTATTTTAAGTGAGACCCACTACAGAGTCAGCTACATGCATTTTAAGTGGAGCCAAACATGTAGTCAATTACCAATAACAAAGGAGATTCCACCTTGTAATCAGCCTTTGAAAACCCCATTTTTGCCAGCTAAGCTACACTGCTACAGCGCCTGTAAAATTACTGTGAAGGTTGTTTGGAGAATAAACTGTGAAACCTTGCCTAGTTCATAAGCTTTTAAACCAATCCTAATATCTCTCTAGTAACGCTAACATCTCATAGAGCACCTCTACTACTTGTCTCTCTAAGAAATGTAAATCTTGAATAATAGCTCTTAGCGTCCACCACTCCTCACTCTTTTAAACGATCTTTTGAAAAACAGCTCCACAATTTAATAAAAATATTTTATTATTTGTTGTTTTAATGTTTTACATGAGACTTCCAAAGTATAAGAAAAAGGTCTGGTAACCAAGTTGAAAGGGAATTATTTTAAAATTGTAAGTTATATTTTGATTAAGTTAGTTTTTGCTTTTGATCAAAGTTATGAACTGGAATATAAAGGAAAAGTTCGAACTCAAAAATATATCAGTCAAAAAGACGAACAAAGCATGTCTCAGGGGAAAAGAGATAAAAGTCAACAAAGAGCAAGGGGAAAGCAAGGACCAACAAATGTTTATGGTACAGGAATTGCAAGCTATGTTAAAAAGAAATTGGTGTAGGAATTTATATTATCTACAACTTTATTTTGTTATTTTAGGGGTATTCATTTGACTTCAGTTGTTTGAATCTTGATCAATTATATAATCAAGAAACATGCCATCACCCTCATCAATTGTGTTCAACCAATTCAATTACAATCTTTTGATTTTAATTTTTTAATCATAATATTAAAAAAAATACATAATACAAAAATATCATAATAATTCAAAAAAAAAAGAAAAAACTTCATTTAATCTACCTATAAATAATTCCACCCAACTAGTTCATGGCTTCATAGTCTCTTTTGATATTTTTGTATGTTTGTTTTAGTTATTGTGCATTTAGGGGCTCTTCATATGGTTGAAGATTAAATAAAATGAATTTTAAGAAGGTTGATTTTACTTTCGCAATTTTATGTTAATTTATACAAATATTTTTAAATTTTTTTTTTAATATATGATGAATAAAAATATAATTGAAATAAGGTGATTATGGTATTTAATTTTTAAGAAGATAATGTGTATTTGTGATATATTAGTAGATATTTTTAATTAAAAAATTTCTATAATTTTTAGATTTTATTGAATTAATGTGTTATTGAAATTTATAAATCAATTAGATAAAATTCTCTTGTAAATTTATCTACAATTTTTTTGATATTATGATTTTTGTGATTTCACTTATGTTAGCCTTTCACTTGGAATTTCATTCTTTTTGTTCCTAAACTTTAATGCCACAGTAATGTTTATGAACATCTTTAAAGGACTTGTTATGCTAGGACACACAAGTGATCTAACTTCCCCCTTGCACCTTGGTTAAATCCCTTATTTTCTTTTCAAAATATATGATGTCAAGGTATTTTGAAAGCCAAAATAGGAGTTAGAGACAAAGGTGTTCTTGATCTAACATTGCTCCTTAAGTGCTCTTGACTTGATCCATATGGATCATAAAATTGTAATAAAAAATAAATAAAGATTTGTAATTTTGTGAACAATAAAATGGATTAAAAAACTAGACAAAGGACATAACACATTGGTCATAAATTAGAGGGGAAAGTGCAAAAGGACAAGAGTGTAATTTTGGGACTTTAGGATAGTACCAAAACCATGATAATGAAAGGAAATATGCATCCACCCAAAATAATTTCTACATAACCCAAATAAAAAATTTATGCAGACAAGTATTAAGAATCCATAAATAGACAACATACCATCAAAGATGACACAAGATATACCCTACAAAAACCCTCAAGAGGGAAAAACCCAATCTCCAAAAGCATTCATTACTTGTGTGTTATTCAATAATGAAACCATTACAATACATCTTTAGAGTCTCCATGAATACCCTTGAAACACAAGCCCTCTATGTGAACAAGCATGTAACCAAACATCCCATGCCATGCTTCAAACCTAACAAATACCAACAAGAGATACTCTCAACCCCTTAGCCAAAATGACCAATTAGTCAACCTTAGTCAACTACCTATGTACTTTCTTTTATAAACATAAGCTCATACAAAACCACCAAGTGGTATTACATAAGCCATGCAACTATTACCATGAACTTACAAAACCATTAACCCCAACATTTACTTTTTGGTACTAAGCTTTCTCAATATTAAACATTTTTCCAATGTGAGACCCCACATTAAATATTTATCACAATGTTGCATACAACACATAGAGTGGCCCCAAGAATGCTAACTCATGTGATGCATGCTCCCTAGATCCCCTACGTGCAACACAAATAATAAAATATTATATTATTAACATTATGCAAGGTGGACTTGACAAACTTTTTTCTAACACTCTCCCACTTGTTGTATACATTGCATAAGGGGTAAAAAAGTAAACTCAAACCTCAACAAGGGAATAATCCCTATAGCCACATATATCATCAAGGAATCATTGTGCTCCATCAAGATACCTGCAACAAGAATCAAGGTGACCACCATCTCAAGTGTGAATTCTCTCATCCTCCACCATGTTAGGCACAAAAATAAAAATCCATCCAAAGATATGTCACACTAACTATCATAAAGAAACACAAGTCCTTTCTCTAATTGATATCCCAAAATACAAGCACTCAATCCAAAGGTAACGAGTATGTATATGTAGCTATCAAGATATAATTACCATAGCTAAAATAACACCCACATAAAATGCTAATACATAAAACTATCCATACCTCAAAGGTATATCAATCATAACAAGTGAACCTCATGTTATCACCATATACAACCCATAACATGCAATCACAAGATTCAAGTGTCAAACCTATCAATGAAGAACATATGCATCTAAGAACTCCCACTTCATAGGTAATACCAAATCTAAAAGTGATCAAGGAATCTAAAGATCCACCAAAAACATCACATAGAGAGTGTAATCAACATCATGTAGTACTAAGAAACATCCAAACATATATGCATATCCTGGAAACAAATCGCCTGCAATACATCTCTCACCACAAGTCTCCAAATCTCTCCCAAGTTCTCCACACTCAACAAATGAAAGAGATAAAGGAGCCTCCATGTTATAACCAAATAATAATGAATAACACATGACCACAAACATAGTGATCACCATAGCTCCACACAAACTTCAACTCCAATGTCATGTGAATAAAAAACATCAAGGAAGAAGAACAAGACCAAAGAGAGAACCTACAAATAAAAAGTTGTAATGTTCTTCTACACACACCTCTAATGATAAGTTGTGATAATTACGATCTTCTCCATAAAACACCAAAGAGAGTAGCACTATCCACATCTAACCATAACCAAGATGTATGCATCTCAAACCAAAGGAAGATCAAACCAAATCCATTCCCAAACCAAGGGAATAAGCCCAATAACATCTCCTAAAATCAACATCAATGAATGAACTCACAATGCATAAGGAAATAAACATGTCAAAACTCCTCAAATGAACCCTCAATAACCAAATAAGCTCAAGATCCATATTGGTGCAGGGGCACCATGTCAACTTTGGTAAATATTGTTTTAGGTTGAGTTTTGGTGTGTTGTGTCTAAAATGTTATGTAATAAGGTCAAAATAGACCATTTTCTATGTATTGAGTCATCTAGGGGTTAGTTATAGAAAATTGTCAAGTTTTGTGTCAATTCTTGCAATGTTGTCATATGCAAAAAGCAAAAATTCAAGAAGTGGAAGTCCAATGGTCATGTGGTTTAAAAGTTAGTTGTGAACCTTTGTTTTGAGGAGAAACAAGTTTTAAAAGGCCTTGAAAGGATCAAGGCAGGGTTGGAATGTTTATTTGTGAAAGTGAACAATAATATATCACTGTTTTCTCTATAATTTCTAGAAAACTTGTTGCTACAGGATACAGTATGGTTCTATACTAAGGGTTCATGTTCTAAAATGTATTGAATCATATGGTGGCTTGAATTAAGGGTGTTCTAGTTTTTGTTTGAACTAATTTCATCAACTTAGGAGGATTTTAGGGACCATTTTCTGAAACCGGTCTATAAAACCCTGTTTGAGGGTTTGGTAAGGTAAAATGGAAATTTAATCCATTCCACCAAGTGAAACTTGTGATACCTTGGTGGAATGGAATAACTATGGGTAGTTTTTTGTTTTATGTGGTTTCTTGGAGCAAGGGAGGCGGATGGTTGAATTTGGAGTGATGCCCTAGATGAATTCTTTCATGTTTTGAACAAAGAATAGAGGTTAAGGGTTGTAGTTTGATGAAAAGAAAATGATAAAGAGTAGGAGTTAGTTTTTGAAGCATGTGAAGACCTATTGGGATGTGTTTGAGGTGTTGATTTGCAGAGTGGAGGCTAGGAGTATTAAGTTTCATTAAACCCTCTTGTAAACTTGCCAAATAGGCCTAACCAAGGGTTTTGGGGTTTAGTGAGTTAGAAAGTGTTTTAGTGAACAAAAATTGTTGTTTTTGGCTATTTGTAACCTGGTTGAGGTCTTGAAATGGATATTTGTGGTTGGAAGAGTGTCTGGTTGGGTGATGCTTTGTAAAACAAGGCTAATTGTGGCCATTTCCAACGTAGCAGTCCATTTTTGGAGGGTATGTTCCAAACACAAGTGTTTGTACAAATTAGATATGTTTAAGAGGACCTTAAAGGGTATCTAAAAAGTCAATCCTTTTGTAGGTTTGTAATATCTTTTAAAATATATGCTCAAAATTCTTTAGTTGGAATTCTACAAGAAGGATATGAAGGAATTGAGAAATAAGGCCAAGGTAGGGTTTTGAAGGTTGAAGAATAGCCTGAAATAGGTTGAATTGTGATTGTTGGAAAAACTCCTCCTTGCTTTGCATCACATATGCATGAGAAGAAAAAGTATAAAACATAATGCATCTAACACTAATAATGGGCAATACCTCTCAAATGATTATCTGCTAAGTAGACCAAGAGTGTGGAATGAAAATACTCATCCAAGATATCCAAGTCATCATGAATCATCTAAGAATAATCTCCTCATATGTCCATGTTGAACTCACATCCAACCAAGGTGTAAGCTCCTTTGACTTTCTTGTTGAAACCTCGTCAAAGAGTAACCATATCAAAAAATTTCTCAAATCCCAAGAGATCTCCTAGTCCTACTTACGCCTCCAAGTATCCATGAGCATTTGCAACCGATAAAACCATTCCAAACTTCAAATTCAGCATAACATCATCATGAAGATCTCAAGTAAATGATCAATGTACTCAATACCAAGAGAACCAACTAAGATCAAAGTAAAAGACCCAATAGCTAAATCAAGAACTCAATCATAACATCATGATCTCACATCTCCTAAAAAAATCACATGCTCCAATGAAGATATCAAGCACCTAAGAGCACCTATATCATGTCAAAACTCTAAAATAGTAATCAAGAGTACACCATGACATAATGATAAAACCATCCTATTAAAAAGGATCACATGTCAAATGGAAAATCATGACACCTCAAACAAAGACTAAATAGTCCTCCATGGCTTACCAAGATGTCAACATCTCCAAACCACATGAACATAACCATCTCCTATCAATGAAATCCAAGAATTGAATGAACTCTCACTACGTAAGAAAAAAGATCCAAGAGCTTCTCCATGACACCAACAAACATTGCAGAATATCATCCATCACCAAAAGATTCCATTGAATTGTGATATTGATCTCTCCATGGCATCATGACAACCATCCTCTAAATGAAGATCCCCCATGGTCTCAATGCTATCAAAGAACTCAATACCAAGATCTCTCAAAGGGAAGAGTCAAACCACAATCTCTAAACCAAGATACAACATTGCCAAACCATCACTATCACAAGCTCTCGCTAAATAGTTTAATCAAGCTATCCATGACATTGTGATAACAATATCCTCAATTAAGATCAACTAAAGGCCCTCAAACAATCAAAAATTAACTGCAACACTAAGAGATCCCAAAATAAAAAGAAACTATGATCCTCAAACCAAGAAAATACACTACCACAAACAAATAGAAATCAATCCAACACCACCAACAATGCACCTACATACACGACCATGTCATGTTAAAGTCTCAAAGGCACTAGGAACATTGATGACACCATGATCACCACCATGTCACACATGTTTGCATCACAGTCAACAACATAGGTACCACATCATGATTGTACCTAGTAATACCATCTCTCCATCTCAACATGATAATCAAAACTGTAAAATAAGTGACTAAACCAAGCCATAAATTTGAATCTACACCAAAACTGGAGCATCTATGGGTATAGACAACCTACATCCAATTCATATACGCAACCTGTAAGTATAGACAACCTACAACACTACACAACTCTTAGATCCAACAATGTAACATACAAAATATGATATCCCCTTAAGTTTTTTTTTGAAAATATCAGCACAAATTCACCACTAATTAGTATTAGTTCCAAATATAAACCAACAAGAATAATAACTCTTCATCTTTTGATCAACAAGATCGCAATTCAGGCAAGGTGAGAGCATGCAGTGTCAGGGATTGTTAGCAAACTGGAATGTAATTAAAATTCTATAGGCGGTTGATTGGTCATGTAGGAAAGTAAAAACTGGAAATGTAAAGCTTAAATAAGAGCTCAACCAACTGCTTATTCAACAGGAGCGAAAATACAAAGTAATAATTAGGCGATAAGCCGACCATGAATTCCACACTTCCACTTATTCAGCGGGGGGAAACTAAACATTAAGTGTTGAAAGTAAAATAATGACTCTACCACTTCTTTAGTGGGAGTTATTACAAAATATAAAGTGCATATTTAAATAACAGTTGTTAGTATTACTAATCAACTTTACAAATATGAAGTTTTAGATGCACAAAACACAAAGATATACTTCCAAAAGCTACAATAAGTTACAGAATGACCTCTAATTGATACCACATGTGAATGATTTGGAAATTAGGCTCAAATTAGTAGTATAATCAAAAAATAATTAGGTTTGATGAGAAACAAAAAATACAAAAAATTAGACTAGCAAGATAGAGATTCACTAAAATGCTCACAAATTGGTTAATAAGAATTTGATTGACATGAAATTTAATGCAAACTGAAGAAGATATCAAGGCGTTCAAGTAGCAACAAGAAGACACCCTTAAAATTGCACCATTTTTTGGCACGAATCCCAATGCAGCCAACAAGATATGGTACGACCTCCAGGAAGGGTCAACCTCTTAAAATCAGATTCTCAATAATAAAATCTGAAACTTTAGAAAAGCGAGTGTCATCCACAGTAGAATAGCTTGAGCTAGTACCCAGAACCCAACAAAATTCAGTGGCGAAGCTACGAGCAGAAGTTCGCTTCAACGATACAAATCAACAATAGTACAAACAAACTATACATCAACAATCTACTTGTAATAATTCTAAAATTAAGCTCTATCTGCACTCCTAAGTGAAACACAGTCTTCAGTAGACCAGCTAGGTATTATCTTTCAAGTACAAAGACTAGTATGCATTCCTCGAAGCAAGCTCTGAATTCAATTTAGTAGCATAACAATATCATAATTTCCAAAAGATATGAATGAAGGAGCGGGGCATTAATAAATAGAGTCTTCATTGGTATTCCAATCACATCTATAACTTCCAAGAAGAAGTTGAATATTCCATCTTCCAAAAGGGATGCCACCTTTTCTGAAAGAAATGAATTATTAATTAAACACTTTATTCCTCATCTTGGGCGTCCAAAATAAAGTAGCAATTAAAACCATTTTTAAAAATATTAATATCCTCAACTTGAAAGTCCACTTAAGAAGCCCCTCTTTTAAAACAACTTGAAGTTGATGGCCTAGGCATGGGGTCGAAAAAGTAACATTGAAAAATGACTAAGTTATTAAAACTTAGCTTCGAGAGGAAAGAAGAAGCCAACGCCCCAAATTGAATTGCCTCACTGCCAAGAATATAATGATGGACTAAAATGATTGTGTTGCTGCTAGGATGACACTACCATAAATAGAACTTACCAACAATAGAAAATTGCTATAAATTGTAAGTGTTTGCAAACTTCATTTGAACATCAATTTAGCAGTTATCATGACTTACTAAAAATAGTAAGTTTCTGGAAAGGTTGACAGAATGAGATGCATGTTATACCTTACTGGAGTTCTCGAAAATCTATAAAAACTCAAAAACCTTTCCTACATGCAAAGTATCAGATAGAAATGCATATCATTTTCACATCATGCATGTTACCTCATCCTGAAGCTCTCTAAAAACCCAGAAAGCTCCACAAAACTCACTAACAAACTCCTGCATGCAAGCCTTCAAAAACTAATTAGAAACCTCCTACAAAATAGGAAACCCTAATTTTTACTTCTTATTAGCCTACAAGTTTCCAAAAATAGGCTAATAGACACTAAAGAGCATAGAGCTAAAATACAGACATTACACAAACTCAACAATATAGTAATAACCATGTCAAATGAGAGTAATCAAAGATGCACATGTGTGAGTATACAATGACTCAAACACCAAATCACCAAGATCCAAATAGCCATAAGATAATAAAAGTACCAAAATCAACAAGAACCTATAAACAACTTAGATGGAAATAACAACAAATAAATCATGCCAAAACATCTCCAAACATGATCTACTATGTAGAAATCTGAGAAAGATTTCCATCAAATATTATAAGAAGTCCAAAATTTGACTGCGTATGCACAAGTTATGACCTCTCCTAATCTGAAAAGAACATCCAAATTCCATCAAGCATTTCTCCATTAAAACAAAAAAAAATGGAAAAAAATTGATACTGTCACAATGAATTAATCATAACCACATTTCCAACAACTATAGGAAGTTGAAAATTTGACAATATGGGACATAGTTATGCCCACTAGAAAAAGTCGCACAACTTGGCTAATAGGTGGTTGTAGGGTGGCCCTTAGGCAACTAGGCAGCAACACCACCCACAATGGTTGAACTTGATATACAATTTAATTCAAATTTTCAATTTTAAAATAGGTGGATTTTATTGAAGCATGTAGGGGCTATGGTCTTGGACCCACTAGTCTAAGGGCCAAAACTGTGGGGCTTAAAGCCTTGTTGTCTTGGCACTACTAACCGACAAAGGCTTTGACAACAGTACCCAACAATATTGTTGTCAATGGTACCACAAAGTACCCTATAGTACATGGCAGGGGGAGGAGGGTTTTCAGACACCCCCCTCCCCAATTATATATATATATATATATAATATTAAAAAAAAAATCCTTCGTAGATAAATTATATGGCCTTATAGTCATACGACAAAGTTAGGAGGGCAAAAAAATTGCATTTTTCACAATGGCCTAAATAGGCCAAATTTTATGTTAGTATTAATCTCTTAGGCCTCCTAGATCCAATGGTGTTGTTTGATTTGTCCTAAGGAGTCATCTAAAACACTTCCCCTACAAAGCCCTTAAGGTGAACACCAAGACAAAACCCGTTTTCCAACAAAGATTCATAAACCCAAATTTTCAAAAAATAACCACATATTTGCAATCTCAAAACCCCAAATTTATAAAAAACCACATTCATAAAACCCTCATACCCTGCAATGTATTCATTCTTTCCCTAAAATCCCTGGATTCACCTATGCACCAGATGTGCTCCAACAAGGGTTATACAAATCACAACCATGGCTCGGATACCAAATGAAAGGAAATATGTATCCACCCAAGATAATTTCCACATAACCCAAATAGAGAAATCTATAGAAACAAGTATTTAAAATCTATATGAAAAAGAATAGACAACATACCATCAAAGATGACACAAGATATACCCTTGAAAAACCATCAAAAGGGAAAAACCCATCCCCCAAAAGGATTCATCACTCAAGTATTATTCAACAATGAAACCATTACAATACATCTTTAGAATCTTTATGAATACCCTTGAAACATAAGCCCTTTACAAGAACTCCATGTGAACAAGCATGTAACCACACATCCCATGCCATGCTTCAAACCTCACAAATGGCAACAAGAGATGCTCTCAACCCCTTAGCTAAAATGATCAGTTAGCCAACCTTAGACAACTACCCATGTGCTTACTTTTATAGACATAAGCTCACACAAAACCACCAAGTGGTATTAGATAAACCATGTGACTAATACCATGAGCTTACAAAACCATTAACCCCCACATTTACTTTTTGGTACTAAGCTTTCCCAATATTAAATATTTTCCCAATGTGCAACCCCATATTAAATATTTATCACAATGTTACATACAACACTTAAAATGACCTTAAGAATGCTAACCCATGTGATGTATGTATCCCTAGATCCATTGTCATCTAAATTCTCCCAACTCAAGCGCAAAAACACCCAACAATCTCTCACCACCCAAAAAATCATTCCTTCTTCCCATGAGTATTCTTTTATTCATTTCTAGCATCCCCCCAAAACTATCAACTTACCTATCATGTCCTTTGTTTTCTACCACCACCATCAATGCAATCGTCTTCTTCCTCCCCACATTCAACCTTCTTCCCTCTCTCTTATGCCTCCTTTTCTTAATTTTTTAATTTTTAGAATTCATTTCACCAAGGAGCAATAATACAGTTTGACTTAAAGCTAAAACTATTTCCTTACCTTAAAATAAATATTTAATTGAATTGAACTTATAACCAAACTATTTAACTAAATAAAAAATGCATATAATTTAGATCATTTAGATGCAATACTAGAAAATTCTTTTTTATTCCTTTTCCAATTTCTAAATTCATCATATAGCATTACCATGCAAGATTCATTCATGGAACATAAACAAATGTCATGAGGGAATATGAAAACATGATCAAAACACATACATATATAGTTTACCTACAACACAAATGGACTCTAGAATTGTCATCAATTTGGGTCCCCAAGTTTATGACACATCTAGTACTTAGTTTGAGTACAATAAGGGTTAGCAAACACATTAATCTTAATGTGACATCTCTTATATAACCACCATTGAGGAAATAAGCCAAACCTACATATTCAAGTGGGGAAATAACCTTGTACCTACACACTCAATTCACATGTCAAGTATATCCGCTCCATATATATAATAGTTGAAGAAATGTAAAATCACCCAATGGAATACAACATCACATAAATCATATAATCAATCCATCCAAATGAGGAAATACAATAATCAATTAAAATAAAAAATATTGCTCAATCAATTATTAATCACATCCACAATCTCTATACATGCAAGAATAAAAATGGAACATAGCACTATAATAATCCAATCGCAGAAAGCATAACATATGCATCTCAAAATATACATGATAATCAATAAACATCCAAAATGTCTAAGATTTTGATAATAACATCCCTACACATACACACACACATACAAAAATAAAAATATTGTCAAATTTAACACAAGAGTATCACATGCATCTCTTAATAAACACTCAAATCCAAATTCCGATACAAAATAACCATATGTAACTATGAAAGGCATTGCATGTGGATGACCTAAATTAGCCCAAAATAGTTGAAGAGCCTAAATTTCATCATGTTTGAAAACTAATGTATATATACACGCATACATACATACATGTATGCATGCATGCATGCATGTATCCATAGAGATAAAGTCAAATATAAACATTGTAAGATTCAACACGAGAGTATCACATGCATCCCCCAATACACAGTCAAAATCCAAATGTCAATACAAAATAATCAAGAGCAACCACCAAAGGTATTACAAATGGATGACATGAATCAAACCAAGTTAGTTGGAAAGCCTAAATTTCATCATGGTTTCAATATAGTGCATGTAATTTGAGGATTGTATAGTTATCATCTAACATGACTAGGTCCAATAATATATTGATACTGTATATCCATGAAAGTTTATATGATACATCATGTCACATGAGAAAATTTTATCTATGATAAAAACTTAAATTGCCTCCCTAAAAGGCTTAAATTATCTATGATTAAAAAGTTAACTGCCTCCTTAAAAAACAAATTCACAACTTTAAATTATAAAATTTAATTTTTAATTATAAATTAACGTGCCTAAAACTCAATTAAAATAAACCCTATTTACATTATAAAAAATATATATTTTATAATATATGAGGCTTCTTAGTATTGAAATGTAGGAAAAGACTTCTGTAATCATAGAATTATCTCCGACGTGACACTCACTCACATCTCTAAATCTCTGAATGTCAGACAACCTCTTTGCCGGAGTTGAACAAGAAAAGGAATCAGTTGCTCTCCGTGTGAGAACATAAAAAGTTTCTCATTAGATAAGAAAAATGCCAAGAGATAAACAAGAAAACTACAACATTTAATAACTTTATGGACATGACAAACACTACTTCCAAATATATTTGACAATATCTATGATCTTTGTTAACTTCTAATTGCTATTGTATAATGCTTGTTACCCATCATTATTAAAACAAAAATTGTCATAAGACAATAAGACACTAGCAAAATAAAATAAGGAATCATCTAAAACACTTCCCCTACAAATCCCTTAAGGTGAACACCAAGACAAAACCCGTTTTCCAACAAAGATTCATAAACCCAAATTTTCAAAAAATAACCACATATCTGCAATCTCAAAACCCCAAATTTATAAAAACCCACATTCATAAAACCCTCATACCCTACAATGTATTCATTCTTCCCTAAAAGCTCTGGATTCAACTATGTACCAGATGTACTCCAACAAGGGTTATACAAATCACAACCATGGCTTTGATACCAAATGAAAGGAAATATGTATCCACCCAAGATAATTTCAAAGCAAAATAAGGAGTCATCTAAAACACTTCCCCTACAAAGCCCTTAAGGTGAACACCAAGACAAAACCCGTTTTCCAACAAAGATTCATAAACCCAAATTTTCAAAAAATAACCACATATCTGCAATCTCAAAACCCCAAATTTATAAAAAACCACATTCATAAAACCCTCATACCCTCCAATGTATTCATTCTTTCCCTAAAAGCCCTGGATTCAACTATGCACCAAATGTGCTCCAACAAGGGTTATACAAATCACAACCATGGCTTTGATACCAAATGAAAGGAAATATGTATCCACCCAAGATAATTTCCACATAACCCAAATAGAGAAATCTATAGAAACAAGTATTTAAAATCTATATGAAAAAGAATAGACAACATACCATCAAAAATGACACAAGATATACCCTTGAAAAACCATCAAAAGGGAAAAACCCATCCTCCAAAAGGATCCATCACTCAAGTATTATTCAACAATGAAACCATTTCAATACATCTTCAGAATCTTCATGAATACCCTTGAAACATAAACCCTTTACAAGAACTCCATGTGAACAAGCATGTAACCACACACCCATGCCATGCTTCAAATCTCACAAATGGCAACAAGAGATGCTCTCGACCCCTTAGCTAAAATGATCAGTTAGCCAGCCTTAGACAACTACCCATGTGCTTACTTTTATAGACATAAGCTCACACAAAACCACCAAGTCGTATTACATAAACCATGTGACTAATACCATGAGCTTACAAAATCATTAACCCCCACATTTACTTTTTGGTACTAAGCTTTCCCAATATTAAATATTTTTCCAATGTGCAACCCCATATTAAATATTTATCACAATGTTACATACAACACTTAAAATGACCTTAAGAATGCTAACCCATGTGATGTATGTATCCCTAGATCCATTGTCATCTAAATTCTCCCAACTCAAGCGCACAAACACCCAACAATCTCTCACCACCCAAAAAATCATTCCTTCTTCCCATGAGTATTCTTTTATTCATTTCTAACATCCCCCCAAAACTATCAACTTACCTATCATGTCCTTTGTTTTCTACCACCACCATCAATGCAATCGTCTTCTTCCTCCCCACATTCAACCTTCTTCCCTCTCTCTTATGCCTCATTTTCTTATTTTTTTAATTTTTAGAATTCATTTTACCAAGGAGCAGTAATACAGTTTGACTTAAAGCTAAAACTATTTCCTTACCTTAAAATAAATATTTAATTGAATTGAACTTATAACCAAACTATTTAACTAAATAAAAAATGCATATAATTTAGATCATTTAAATGCAATACTAGAAAATTCTTTTTTTATTCCTTTTCCAATTTCTAAATTCATCATATAGCATTACCATGCAAGATTCATTCATGGAACATAAACAAATGTCATGAGGGAATATGCAAACATGATCAAAACACATACATATATAGTTTACCTACAACACAAATGGACTCTAGAATTGTCATCAATTTGGGTCCCCAAGTTTATGACACATCTAGTACTTAGTTTGAGTACAATAAGGGTTAGCAAACACATTAATCTTAATGTGACATCTCTTATATAACCACCATTGAGGAAATAAGCCAAACCTACATATTCAAGTGGGGAAATAACCTTGTACCTACACACTCAATTCACATGTCAAGTATATCCACTCCATATATATAATAGTTGAAGAAATGTAAAATCACCCAATGGAATACAACATCACATAAATCATATAATCAACCCATCCAAATGAGGAAATACAATAATCAATTAAAATAAAAAATATTGCTCAATCAATTATTAATCACATCCATAATCTCTATACATGCAAGAATAGAAATGGAATATAGCACTATAATAATCCAATTGCAGAAAGCATAACATATGCATCTCAAAATATACATGATAATCAATAAACATCCAAAACGTCTAAGATTTTGATAATAACATCATTACACACACACACACACACATACAAAAAAAAAAAATATTGTCAAATTTAACACAAGAGTATCACATGCATCTCTTAATAAACACTCAAATCCAAATTCCGATACAAAATAATCATATGTAACTACGAAAGGCATTACATGTGGATGACCTAAATTAGCCCAAAATAGTTGAAGAGCCTAAATTTCATCATGTTTTAAAACTAATGTATATATACATGCATACATACATACATATATGCATGCATGCGTGCATGTATCCATAGAGATAAAGTCAAATATAAACATTGTAAGATTTAACACGAGAGTATCACATGCATCCCCCAATACACACTCAAAATTCAAATATCAATACAAAATAATCAAGAGCAACCACCAAAGGTATTACAAATGGATGACATGAATCAAACCAAGTTAGTTGGAAAGCCTAAATTTCATCATGGTTTCAATATAGTGCATGTAATTTGAGGATTGTATAGTTATCATCTAACATGACTAGGTCCAATAATATATTGATACTGTATATCCATGAAAGTTTATATGATACATCATGTCACATGAGAAAAGTTTATCTATGATAAAAACTTAAATTGCCTCCCTAAAAGACTTAAATTATCTATGATTAAAAAGTTAACTGCCTCCGTAAAAAACGAATTCACAACTTTAAATTATAAAATTTAATTTTTAATTATAAATTAACGTGCCTAAAACTCAATTAAAATAAACCCTATTTACATTATAAAAAATATATATTTTATAATATATGAGGCTTCTTAGTATTGAAATGGTAGGAAAAGACTTCTGTAATCATAGAATTATCTCCGACGTGACACCTCACTCACATCTCTAAATCTCTGAATGTCAGACAACCTCTTTGCCGGAGTGCAACAAGAAAAGGAATCAGTTGTTCTCCGTGTAACAACATAGAAAGTTTCTCGGTAGATGTGAACTCCAAGAAAAGAAAACTACAGCATTTAACATATATGCATTAGTCTTCTTCAAGTTACTTTCTGTACATGACAAACACTACTTCCAAATATAGTTGACAATATCTATGGTCTTTGTAAACTTCCAAGAGCTATTGTATAATGCCTGTTATCCAGCATTATTGAAACAAAACTTGTCATAAGACAATGAAATAAGACACCAGCAATAAAAAATAAAATTGCACAATGATTATATCTTAACATTTGGATGTTTTCTCGGGGGAGGAAGAAGTAAAGAAAACATATCAGATTTAATCTAACTATAAATAAGAGGCTCAACATGGTGTAGTAGAAAACATATCAGATTTCAGAATGGCGGATATCAGGAAAAGCCAGTTTTTAGCATTGTTCATTTTATTTCTGGTGTACCTCAATAGTAATGCTTCTGCTGTTGCATCTCAAGGATCAGATGAAAAGGTATTGATTTTGGTTAAAAAGGATTGGATTTATTGAGACCAAACTAAATAAGGTAGACTTTGATGTACCTTCTAGTAACTACATTGTCTAAAATGCTTACTGATTAGAAAAAAACTGGGTGTTGAATTAGCTTCATATAATATATATGGGTGACATTCCATCTGATGTTGAAGGAGATTTCCACACTGTAGCTGCTTCATCTCACATTGATATGCTTCAATATGTTGTTGGAAGGTAAGAATATGTTTTCAGAATTTTTTATAAAACTCTTTTCTATCTTTTATAATCATTTTTGCTTATTGCATATGTAGTATTATCTAAAAACTTTTGTTCCTCTAGTATTTCAAAGCCACATTTTTTCTCAGTTCTTTACAATTTCCAAAACTTGTTCTCGTGACCATGGAATTGTATGATTAAGATATAAGGGAAGTCAGAGGTTTTGATGAGAACATATTGGCTTGAATTTCTCTAGAGGCCAATCTGTTAGTTATTCCTACCTCAATTGAATATCATTTAAAGTTAATACAATTGAAAGTTAGGTACAACCATATTCAAACAAAGAGGCATGTTCAAAACATATTTCTCACCATTGGTTAGTTGACAAAAAGAGGGTTTCAAGGTTGTTAAACAAACCTCTTAGTAGAAATGAAATGTGTGATTTCTTCGGTGAATAAAAAGGAGGCCAGAGGTTAAGACATTCCATTTATGAATGTTTTGTGTGATGAATACGGTTCGTTCTACAACCTTTAGGATTGACTAGGATTTCCTTGTTAATGAAAGCATACATCGATAGTTGTTCATCGTTGCTCAACCACGTGAATTCCATTTAATGCCACATATAGTTTCCATCTAGTGCATGCGAGGATATTCCTAGACTTGAATAAAGTGGATGTGTTTAGTCCCACTAACGTTATTTATAATCATCTTACTTAGCTACAATATGGTAACTCTCTTACTATTATTAGGAGAGAAAATAATGTACTCATTGAAAATTTGATTATGGAAATGGATGGATCATACAAAGAACTTGTATTTCACAAGAATCTAAGAGGGTGATTTAATGGTATGGAAATTGCTTCAAAAGATTCTAGCATTCACTTATATGAATTTTGTAGGACTTGGTGAGAGACCTTTTTTACTATTGAGGTACCCTAACAACGTGATCCTTTTGTTGGAATTCAAAGCGAGGATACAATAGCTTATTTCTATTGATTATTAAAATCTTGCAAGGCAAGTGATGTTGTCAATGAAATTGATAAAGAGTGTCATTTATAACCTAAATTTGTTTGCAGCTAGGTCACCTTTTGCTCTTTAGGGGATTCATAGAAGAAAAGGTAGGAAAGAGCTCCATTAATGTGCTTCAGTTAGAATACTTTTGGAAAATTATGCAAATGAATCTCAAGTTATAAAAAGGGATTATTGTTAATTTACTCAACTCCTAATAAAAGCATATTGTCTATTTAAGTTGAACCCTAAGGAACTTATGAAACATGAACGAAAGTTGAGGCCACCTACTTATGATAAAAAAGGGTTAGCCACAATTCAATTCACTATGAAATTTTGGAAGTCAAATCCTTGTATCACTTCTTCAAAGAAAGAAGTATCCTAGATTCAACCTCTAACTAAATATTAATGAAAAAAAATTATATAAAGGAGAAGAAAGTAGCAAGTGTACATCTTCCTTGAAGGTTCCAAGGCTTCCTAAATGTTATCCCCATCAACAAAAAAAATGTCAAAACAAATACAATGCATGGATTCACCTTCAATACCACAAGTTATTCTTTCTTGTGAATCAAAGGAGAGACAAACTAGCAAGGTTATTATAGAAGATCAACGTGATGTGCAAACTAAGGGAATAATCAAAATTATAACAAAGAAGAGGGTAAAATTGCCTCCACATATGAGACATGTCACATCTATAATAGATGTTCTAGAAACAAACACTCTAAAGTCTCTAGACAAGGAAAAATATATTAGAATCAAGTTTAACTAATTCAGTTCAAAAAAGGAAACATTTATTTCACCTACTTCAAACCCTACCTCTTCTCTTGTCCCTTCATCCATGGATTTTCATTCCTTTGTCGTCTCCCCATCAATCTTTGCCTCCACTTCTTACACGCCTACCTACCTCCTCTCAATCCAATATTCATATTCTCACTCCTCACATCATTCCACCTCTATTTATACCTTCTTCACATCAATCTAAATCCATTACCTTCCAATATGGGAGCCCTCTTTAAAACCCCAAAAGGGAAAACATAAATATAACAAATAACAATAGCTAGAGTGATTTTTCTAGATGATAAGCAAAAAGAGGAAATAGTGGAAACAACACTGCTAAACATCCTTGCTCTCTCTTTCTTACTCAAGGGTTCTCCCAAAAAGAAGGCAAAGAGCCAAACCATGTTGAGTAGGGATGATCAAGGAAGAAGTTTTGCTCAAATAATCATATACATTCACTAGATGTGAATAACCAAGATTTGCAACCAACAAATTATATAGTCACATAAACTCTTTTAGGTAAGGGAACTAGACCATCAAATCTTAATTTGCTAGATATCACCATAGCTTCAATGAAAGAATGAATATAAATCATGGAAAGGAGTCAAAGGATGAAGTTGGGATGAAAGAACACATTAGCTTGTCAACAACTTTATAGAAAACTTGATCAATGCAATTTTAAGTATTTCTTTAGTTCTCCCAAGTGAGATATTTCATGATCCCATTACTTGATAAGATTACATCACACAGTGGGAGAATTGAGCTTTGGATTCAAAAATTATTTTTAAGGGGTTAAAATTAATTAATGTTTTAGTAAATTTGTGTAGTAAGTTTGTTAGCCAAAAGGAGATAATCAAACAACCAAAGAAGTGGAGGTCAATTGTAGAGAATAAGAAATGGATATTTTGAGCTAAAAATATGGTTAGAAGTTGAATAAAAAAAATTAAGTCTTGGCATTTTCCACTAGCATAACAAAGTATTATTTTGACTAGCATGAATCTACTAAGTTCTTTGTAGAGACAACACAATTTGTTACTAATTATTTGAAATAAATGATCAATAAATGACAACATAAGGAAGAAAGATGAGTTTGAAAAATATTTCATTGAACATGTGAAGGACAACTTCTTAAGTCCTACAATTTGGCAAAGAGAAAATAAATGAACTAATGGGATTGTTAAAGTTCATTGAGTTTGGGGAGCAAGGACAACAAAATGTATGAAGGCTTAATTATTGAGAATGACAAGGTGCCTAACATTCTTGTCATTATTGAGAATGACAAGATGCTCAACATTCATGAATGAAGGCTTGACATATTGCATTACCAAATTGAGGTGAAGTGCAAACTATAGTTTACAAAAAATGTTGATGAAAAAAGTGATCAACGAGGAATCACTTCATTAAAGAAACCAGTGCTATTCTCTCAATGATTGCTATTTTTAGAAAGTGTGAAGAATATATTTTTGCTTTTCCTTTTGAGTGTTTAAAATAGAATTAGCTTTATTTGGATAAAGGCTATATTGTCTAGGGTAAAGCTATTTTTTATTTTTAATATTTTTAGAACAATTTTTTATTTATGTTTTCATTCAATTTATTTTTAAAGCAATTTTATAGTTAGAGGACATGCAATTGTGAAAATTGATACTTCGAAACCCTATTTACTCCAGCATTGTATTTGAGACAAATTAATGGTAAAATTTGTTATGCTTCATGCAAAAGTTTATTGTTCAAGATTTTCTTATATGTGATGAAATTGTCATTCTATTATGTCATCTTCATTGAATATTGTTTTGTACAAAGAATTTTACTTATTGAAAACAAATTATCAATAATTGTAGATTGTAGACTTTGTATTGAGATCGTTTAATAATTTGAATATGTGTAGTTGTGTATACAATACTTGGGTATTGATTTATGAAATCCTATCTTGTGTACATGATTAAAATTTTCAATTTAGCTTTGATATGGACATAGTTTTTTGTGTTTGCATTTTAACTAGAAAATAAGTGTCTGTAACATATTAGCTTGTTTGTAGGTCATAAAGGATACAAAATCTCATTTTATGTGTAGTTGAACTGTTAAGTCTTATGATCATACTCGAAAATTGTAATTGTTATTAATTTTGGAGTTTGTAGCTTTGTATACAATACTTGAGCATTTTAATTTGTGAAGCCTTGTCTTGTGGTTGTAATCATAATCTTCAATACAATTCTTGTGTATACATATTTTCTGATGACTATTTAACTAGAAAGTGTGTTTATTAACTTATTCAAAAAGTCATAAAAGACATGTAAAATCTCTCATTTATAGATAAATAAATTGTTAAGTCTTATAATCATACTTGAAAAATAAAAATAAATATTACAAATAATTTATTTTCTATCATCCATTTAAACATAAAAGAATGTTTACATGTATTATAAAAATCCATAAAAATTGTGAGTTTATGATTGTAAAAATTACAAGTTTGCTCATACATTAGCTTTCTTTATTTTTATCTAAGTTTCAAAGATTTATGAAACAAAAGGGCTACCAATATACATATTTCATAGATTTGTAAATACTGCACTGAATCATTGTACGTAAGAATGTTATTCCTGGTCTAGAATGTATATATAAACAATTTTATAAATAATTGAATCAACGTATAATAATTTGTTTTTGTTATTTCAGCTCTGAAGCAGCACAACAGCGTTGGGTGCATAGCTACGGAAAGAGCTTTAATGGATTCGCAGCCTGGCTTAATCCATCTCAAGTAGAAGAGATTTCAGGTCGGATTATATGGAGCTGACTATTATAAAATCTCTGTAGAAATTATTCTTTTCTTATGTATTGTCTTCCTTCAATTTCATTGAATTAAAATAATAACTACTTAATAAATGCACCTACTGGTAGTCATTTGCTTGTGATGTGTCACTCATTGTGGAATGCATTCTGGAACTTAACATAGTATCTGACTGTATGGTGTTATAAACTAGGGGAAATTGTCTTTCTTGGCAATAGCAGCCATTTGTAACTGTTCTGATTTTGTGGGTTAAGGAAACAGTGACCGTCTACCTACTATTTTTAAATCTTAGAGAGAATAGGAGTATTTTTCCTTACTAGTACTTTTGGCTGTAAATAGCAACACATTTTGTTAGATGGAGTAGACTTAGTATACATGAAAAGGTGGTGTTATTATATAAATCCTATTTTCTGTATTTTTCTATTGTTTTTAAGAATATTTCCTTATGGTATTTTTACCTTCTTCTTTACAGTCTGTTGTGTTTGTTTTTTAAATTTGCAGTAAGTTAATAGGTTGGGGATCAGAGATAAAGGTGTGTGTCATTTTGGTATTAGAGCAAACAAAGATGGCTTAGAGAGGGGTTTGTTTCAATTGGCAAAAGAGAGGCATGAGGAATCAACGAACACAAAGGAATAATGATGAAGAAGGACTCAGAAGATTAGAAGCCACTGACGCTAGATTGCATATAAACAATTCTGAAGAGGAACCAGAGAACCTGGGAAATGCAGCTAGGGTAGACCCTGTTGAGTGGCTCATTAAAGCTCAGACGAGGCTCCCATTTGCAAGTTGATATTTTAGATTTTAAAGGTAAAATCAACCTAAGATTTATTCTAAGGCTTGGGTCCAGAAGTTGGAGATGTATTTTGAGTTGGAAGAAAAGGGTGAAAATTGCAGCATCCAAATTGAAGTCTCATGTTGCTCTTGGGAGAATTTGCAAAGATTTGGGAGAAGACAAGGAAAGGACCAAAATAGACTATGGTCCAAGATGTTGAAAAATCTAAAATTAGCAAAAATTATTTAGAGAATTTTATAACCTGACACAAAGGGGTCAGTCAGCAAAGGGGTATATCGAGCAACTTATAAGGTTTCAAATTTGAACTGATATACACAAGATTGAAGAACAAGCGTCAACTACGTATGTTAATAGACTAAAATTTCAAACTTCAAGATGAGCTTATTCAAGGTACCTATTGTGTATGACACATGAATGTGCCTTAAAGTGGAGGAAAAGATAAATCGGACGAACAAAATGGGAATAAATAGGTTGACAACAACCCGAACAGAGAAAAAGTCCAAGCTCCTCCAAAAGTATTTGAGAAGAGCTCGAGGGGAATGTGAAGCCTAACTTCAGAGGAAGGGGGGTTTCAAAGGTAGGGGGCAAGGTGGTAATCTTTTTGGGGTTGTAAGCTCTTAAGATGTTTCATTTGAAATAAAACTTAGAAAGCTCAAAACTGCCCAATAAATCCTAAAACTTCCAATTTATCAATGCAGACAGAAGAAAAGCCGCAATTTGTGGAAGTAGAGGCTGAAACTAGAGAGAACTTAATGTTGCAAAAGACCTGGTGGTGGGAAATAAACAATCTATAAATAGTGATTGGAGGAGAAAAAAAACTTAGACTAGATGCAAGTGTCGAGGAAAGGTATTCAAAGTCATTGTAGATGGCAATTCAACTGATAATTTAGTAAGTACAAAAATGGTGCAATGATTAAATCTTTCTTATATTCCTAAATGTCTAGTTTTGTTGTCTTTAATATTAGTTCCTATAAAAATAAGGTTTTGTGTGATGTAGTACTTATGGATGCTTAGGAGAAATCATATCAACAAGCAATCCCATTGGAGGTATAATTTGTTAAGCCAATATTCAGATTTGACTCCATTCAATCTACTAGTTGGATTCACTCCTTTAAGAGGCATTACCCATCAAATTGATCACAACTCTCCCCCAACAAAGGAGGGAAGTGGGGGTTATGTCTAGATTCTAGAGTCATTAACAAAATCACTATGAAGTATTGTTATCCATTGCCAAGAATGGATGACACATTAGATTGTTTGTTGGGTGCCAAAGCTTCTCCAAGATTGACTTGAGAAGTGAATACCATCATATTCAAATTCAAATATGTGAAAGTGATGAGTGGAAGACCGACTTCAAAACCAAGGATGGTTTATATGAATGGGTGGTGATGTTTAGATTCTTCAATGCCACAACTATCTTCATGAGAACAATGAATCAAGTATTTAGATCATATATTGGAAAATTTGTTATAGTCTATTTTGATGATATCTTGATTTTTAATAGAAACATGGAATGTGTAGAACATTTGAGATTGGTAAGTTTTTGAAATGTCAATGAGTGGAGAAAGTTGGGCAAGCAACGGTCCTCTGTGAGCGGTGAATGTTCTCCAGATCACGCGCGTGCTTGTACAGGGCTTGCTTGTTCTGGTGGAGGCCTTCCTTCGGATGTTGCTCCTCCTCTGTCTAGCGTTGCTGCGCAGACGAGTGTGGGTCCTCTATTTGGCGATGTTGTGCAGCCGAGTGTTCCTCTGTCTGGCGTTGCTTCGCGTGCAGGTGAGATATTACTGGGTTTAGATGGTCCACCCCATTTTCCTCCTGTGGTTCTGCCTCCTACTCCGTCTGTTGGTGGCTTTCCCTCCTCGGTCGAGTGAAGTCCTTCTCTAAGGCTGGTAAAGGTGCTTGGTCCCCTGCTCAGGCTCGAGTTTGGCCTTTGCTATGTGCTTGTGATTCCCTTGTAGTGGTCTATGGACTTGAGGTTGCTGAGAACGAGGTTTACTACTTGAAGCAGGGTGTGGTTTGCAGGTTTAATGGCTTGTGGCCCTCGCTTCCCAATCTCCATGATTGGGTTTCCGCCTCCTAGAAGCCTTTAGTCTGTGGACAGATTGAGCTCTACCCCAGCGCAAGGGGTTTCTTTTTAACGACCTTTGCCTCCTCTGCTGAACGAGATAGTGTGTTGGTCAGGGGATGGATGTGGGGCATTCATTCGCTATCCATCAGGCCTTGGTCTTGTTCTTTCAATCCCCTTACGAAGCCGCTAAATACCAGACCTATCTGAGTCTGTCTGCCGAATCTCCCCCTCTAGTTCTGGGAGGATTCTTGTTACGAAGGTATTGGAAACACCATTGGACACTTTTTGATGGTGGACTCTACGACTCAGAAGCTTGGGCATACTACGGTAGCTTGTATTTTAGTTGATTTAGACATTTCCAAACCTCTTCATGGTGATGTTGTCTTATTGGTGGAGGACAAACCTTGGAAGCAACTTCTAGACTATGAGGGCCTCCCTTTTCAATGTAGGAGATGTTTTGTTGTGGGTCATTTGGCCTCTGGTTGCCCTCATGCCCGTCACAAGGGCACTGCTACCTGGTGGAAGGATGCTCTCTCGGATCACCTCACGGTGGGTTCTCCTCCTTCGGATTCTTCCGAGGAGGACGACCCTGTTGAGTCTTCTCAGGAGTCTATGTCTTGCCTGGATCCTCTTACGGCTATCCCTTCCGTGGAACCACTGTTGCCTCGAACTACTGACTTTGTGCAGATTGAGCTTGCCCGACCCTCGTTGGATGCCTTTTTTGGTCCTTCATTCGCTCATGTCTCCTCTTCTGCATTGCCGACTCCTTTGTTGAGTAAGGGCTCTTTGCCCTTGGTGGCTATTGTGGATCCGCTTCTTGAGCCTCACTTGGTGCACTTCGATTCCAAGTCTTCCTGGTCTATTGTGCTGAGAAAGAAGGGACTTCTGAAATCTGTCACATCTTCACGGCCTAGGGTTAAGGGAGTTAGATTAGTCCCCACAAATTTTGGGGCTGTCTAGTCCTCGTCTGTGGTGAGACAGCTATCCGTCAACTGTTTCTGTGTGCGTCCTATTTCTCTTTTCCTAGTTCATTTTGGTTTGAACTAGTTACTTTTTGGCCCTGAGGGCTCTCTATGTAAAGGGTACATCACCTTGTAAATGTTGCTTATCTTATCAAAAACATTTGAGAGTGGTACTTGACACACTCAAAGCAAAAATGTTGTTTCTGATTAAGGGGTAAATATCAAGTTTTGAAAGGCCATGGTACCTTTTACATGGGTAATGCTACGACTACCAAAAAAGGTAATTCAACAACATAGTTAAAACCAAGCTACCATTGGAGAAAAACTAACACCAACCTACACTATGCTTAACCCCATCCTTACAATCCACACACCCTTAAATCAAGCATGGAATTCTGAAATAGATTTAGGAAGAACTCTCTTTGAACAATCATCCAAGAAACAACATTATCTAAATCCTCTTATCACTGAGAGTGAGAGTCCTCAAATGACACCTCAACCATAGAAGAAGGTCTAACCAAAGATGTCATATGCTACAAAAAATTTGTAAACAAAGGAGCAAGAATCCCCCCATAGTACACCAACAAGGTAATGGGATTAGATGAAGGCAATGCCTAAATCAATACAGAAGGAGAGGTGTTAATAGGGAACGATGAAATCACCTAAGTTGCATTAGCCATAGGGGAAGCCACCTTAGGAGGAGCCTCCTAAATCACATTGTGATCCAGTGACGGAGGGGGGGGCAAGACAAGGAGACTCACCAACTAGAGTAAAAAACAATACAAACATCCATAGTCAAATGTTCAGAAGGGCATTCCACCACCATGTACTTGAGCCCACAATATTGTATCAAGAACAAGGACAATTAGAAGCAAGATGTTTGGTAGCACATCACCATCTACAACACAATGGTAGGCTTTCATAGTCAAGCAATTGAATCACCACCTATCCTCAACTATCAAGACAACATCCCCATGAAAAGCCTTGGATATATCAATGTCCACCAAAATATAGGCAAAGGTAGAGTGGTTGATGTTGGACATGGTTGACTCCACCTTCAACAATTGACCAATAGCATTGCCAATATCCTCAAAACAAGAATCTTCCCAAAATTGGAGAGGGAGATTTAGCAACCTCGCCCAAATGAGCATAATATTGAGAGATTTGGTTAGAAGGTTGGAAGAAGGAAACCATAGTTTTTGAGAGAGAATGCTCACCCTAGAATGCTCACCCCACATTCACAACCTACAATCTAACACTAAGTCCGTGTCCTCCAAAGTTTGAAATCCTACAACAACAAAAACCACTTGCACAAAGACAAAGCTCAATTGTGCCTTAAGTGAGAGGCCTCCACAACTCCAAAACCCACTTATGCAAGCTTGGGAGAGAAGGCCATAAGTGATTAAATCTATGAATCAAATTTTTAAAAGCATACAAAAAAATATTGTCAATCACATGTTACCCACAAACCATGATAGGGGAGGAGTGTGAACAAGAAAGGGGCCAAGCTTTTCCACACTAAGGAACGCAAGAAGAATTAAAGGGAGCCCCCAAACCAACCATGGGCACATAGGGAAAACCAAGATCCCCCAACCCTTACGCAAACAACCAATGGAACTAAGCTAAAAGAAGGAACAATGACATTAACCATGACATTGCCACTGATACACTCGTTTGACCCAAACACAAGAGAGCTCGTGGCACCAACATTCCCAAAAGCATCGCCTAGAACAAGAGTGAAGTGTCTAATAGTGGATGAAGCTACAACAATAACCGTGCATCCTCTAGAGGTCCGCAACAAAGAAACTATTGTTGAAAGCAATGATAGGGTTTCAAAAATGTGTGGGAGGGACATTTTGAAGACAATCCTCTAATACAATATTTGGGACTTGTAAAATATACTCAAAGATTGTTAATCAACCTTGAAAAGAGTGAGTTTTGCAAAGATAAGTTGGTATGCCTAAGTATTGTTATTTCAATTGGTGGATTGAGCATGGATCCAAAAAAATCAAGGTCATTCATGAATGACCCACATCTCAAATATTCATAGAGGTTTAGAGCTTCCATGGGATGGTGCACTTTTGAAAGATGTTCATTATAAATTTTACAAGTATAAGCACATCCTTGATTAATTGGACAAGAGGGAAAGTCTTTATCTAGACATTTGCAACTAATATAAATTTTGAAAAACTCAAGAGGATCACTAAAACTCTAATTCTTGTTATACCAAACTTTGAGATTGTGATACTTTAGGGGTAGTTATCAAAGGAGTGTTAAGCCACAAAGGTAAACATGTGGCCTTTTTCAATTAGAAATTGAATGATGCTAGAAAGAAATAAACTACTCATGAGAAGGAATCCTATGCTATTGTACAAGCATTAAAATATGCAAAGCATTATCTTGTACATAGGGAATTCATTTTGATGACTCATAATCACACCTTGAAGTGCATAATTTTTTAGGCAAAACTTTCCCATAAACATGACAAGCAAAATTCGTTTTTAGCAAGCATATACATTTGTTGGGTAACATAGGAGTGATAAATCTAATGCAGTAGCTGATGCATTAAGTAGAAGGCATCATTTGCTAGTTGTAATGAGTAATTGGTGGGTTGGCTTTGAAGAAATTAAAAGTAAATATGCAAATGATTCCTATTTTGAAAAAAATTATGGAGTTCTAAGCAGTCAAGACTATACAATTATACATTCATTTGAAGACTATTTATTAGTTAACAGCTTTCTATTTGAGTCCTAGCTATGCATTCTCCTTCAATCAAGGAGAGGAAAGCTAGTGAAAGAAATGCACTCTAGTGGGTTGAGTGGACACTTTAGTAGAGATAAAAATCTATGGTTTGGTAAGTGGAATTTTCTTTTGGCCAAATATGACGAGATTTAAACAAGTTTGTTTCAATTTGTAGAGTTTGTCAAATTGCAATAGAAGGAAAAAAAAAAAAAAAGAGCTTGTGAATGCCTTTGCCCTTGTCTAAAGAATTGTTGATTGACCATGGATTTTATATTGGTGTTGCCACAAACTCAAAGAGGAAATGATTCATCTTTGTCAAGGTGGATTATTTTTCTAAGATGGCAAACTTTATATATTGTAAAAAGACAAATGATGCTAGTCAAGTCACTCATTTGTTCTTCCGAGACATACTGCAATTACATGGTATTTCAATAACCATAACCAATGACCAAGACAATAAATTTTTAAGCCACTCTTGGAGAACCCTGCGGAAAAAATTGGCAATATAATTCAAGGTACCATTCCCAGATTGATGGTTAGATGGAGGTAGTAAATAAGAGCTTAAGCAATCTACTAAGGTGCTTAGTTGGTGACAACCCTAAGCAATGGGATCCAATACTATCCCAAGTTGAATTTGCTTATAATTCCAACATTAATAGGTCTATAGTTAAATATGTATTTCAAATTGTGTATGGTACAAATCTTGAAGTGTAATGAACCAGACCAATTTTTTTCAATTTTTTCAATAACAATTACAATGCAACACACACCCGTTAAGGTTAGCTTCAAAACCCAAACGATGCGGAAAGTAACTCTAACCAAGAATGTGCCTAGGAAAGGCAAGCATATGGTCAAAGGATCTTGTGCATGCAGTATTGGAAGTAAACAATGCTAAAAGAATTCAATGCCAAGAATGTGCTTCCAAACCCAAGGTGGGCGAGGAGCTACCATATGGCGGAGGAACTGAAAGAGATGATGCAATGCTGAAAGGAAAACTCAACACCAAGCATGTGCATTCCAAACCCGAGGTGGGTAAGGCGCTACCATTTGGTGGAGATTCTATTGTAAATGATGCAATGCTAAAAGTATCTCAAACACCAAGAATGTGCACTCAAACCCGGAATGGATGAGGTGCTAACATATGGTGTTGAGGATCCAAAGCAATACAATGGGACTGAACAGTGGCCAGTCTCTTCCACTATGAGTGGGAAATTACAAAGCTTAGCAAGTAAATAAGATAGCTAACAGTACTACTATTCAGCTTTACAATGATATAGAAATGCCTGCCAAGATCAATAAGTTAGAAGAATCAATGCTACAACAATGTAGAATGTCTCTTCAATGATCACAATGACTTTCAACCCAAACCCAACTCAAATGACAAACTTTATGCAAACTGATATGACTGAACATAGACTGAAAATGCATAACCAACAACTCCATACCTCACTAAAATGCTCATAACTCACCCTAGACTTGTCCAAATGACATGAAATCTGATGCAAATGAACACTATGAACATGGCGACCAGATTCTAATCAAGAAATGACTCTAACAACTTGTAATTTTATTTTCTAAACATTTTCCAAGCAAAACAGAATAGTACGACCTCAAGAAATGTTCTACCAACAAGATAAAATCCAAGACACCTTTAAAAAATCTGCAACTTAGCATAGAGGGGCGCCCAAAGCTGCAAAACTCAACAATCCAATACCCAGAACAATACAAAAATCATACAATGAGATATGAATAAAAATCTATTTCAGCAAAACCCTAATCAGCAAATGCAAAACTCACAAATCTCTAAAATCTTCAACCTTGATGTTCTATCTGCTAGTCTGGATGAGCAGCAGTCTCTGAAAACTTAGCTAGGTGCTATCTTTCAAGCACGAAACCAAGAGAAGGAACTAGGAGGCATGCATTCCTCGAAGTAAATTCTGAAAGCATTTCAGCAGCATAACAATATGATAAGCAACAATAGATGATTCAATTGAAGGCCAAGTCTCTTATTTATAACTTTCCTCCTCAATTAGGGCTCCCAACTCAAATTCACATTCAAACCCAAATTCATCTTTCAATCTTCATTTGCATTTCATATATTCCCTCTTTTCCAAGTCATCCAAATATGAGAGGGAGATAATGCTTTATTAAAATGCAAAATATCTCATAAAGTAGACTTTCAAATATTTAAATGAAATGACTTTTATAACTTGCAAATATTTTCTCCAAGCTAGGCGTCCCTTTTACTTTAGCCAAAAATTCCACTTCATTAAAATATTACTTGCAACTTAAATATTCCCTTTATAAAGTCGTCCCTTTTAGCCTAGGAGATAATTTCACTTAAAATAATATTCTCATCAAATATCCAACTTGGCAAAATAATCACTTCAAATGTTGGAGACCAAACTGAATAAACTGACCTGCCAATAACTCCAAGAATGCTAGAATGACCAACTGCTCAAGCTAACCTGCCAAAAATAGCCACTGCACTGAACTGCTGAACTGTTGCTAAAAATAGCACTACCAAAAATAGTACTTACTAAAAATAGCATACTGCTAAAAATAGTAAGTTGTTCCAAACTCATTTTCTCCACATTTTGAGCAGTCGTCTCAACTTACTAAAAATAGTAAGTTCGGGAAAAGTTCTCTAATTCAATTGCATGTCACACCATCGCGAAGCTCTCTGAAAACCTAGAAGGAATCCAGAATCCAAACTGGAAAAATCCAGCATGCAAGCCTCCAAAAGCAGCCGAGAATGCAAATCAATAACCTGTCATGCATGTTACCTCATCACGAAGCTCTCTAAAAACCCAAAAAGCTTCACCAGACATGCGTTAGAAACTCTCGCATGCAAGACCTCAAAACCTCCTCTGAAAGTGGAAACCCTAATTTTCATTTCAGCTTAGCCTACGAGTTTCCGGAAATAGGCTACATCCAATCGAAGAGTGTAGGGCTAAATTGGGGACATTACAGCCATATTACCCTTGAAAATTTTTGGCTTAAATTAGGTATTGGCTAAATCGGGGACATTACAGCCATATTACCCCTGAATAAACTGACCTGCCAAAAATAATCTCAATTGGGTTACTAATAATAACATTGAATTTCATTTAAGCCACTCTTGGAGAACCTTGCGGAAAAAATTGGCAATATAATTCAAGGTACCATTCCCAGATTGATGGTTACATGGAGGTAGTAAATAAGAGCTTGAGCAATCTACTAAGGTGCTTAGTTAGTGACAACCCTGGCAATGGGATCCAATACTATCCCAAGTTGAATTTGCTTATAATTCCAACATTAATAGGTCTATAATTAAATATGTATTTCAAATTGTGTATGGTACAAATCTTGAAGGAATTTTGAACTTAATTGATCTACTAGTAAACCCACAATTCAACCAAGATGTTATAGATTTTGGAAAGTGTATTCAAGAGGTACATCAACATTATGCACAAATTGCAAGCAATGGATAAACAATATGTAAGAAAGATGTTGACTTGCATAAAGGGGAAAATCTTCTAGGAAGGGGAAATGGTCATGGTATATTTGCACAAGGAGAGGTATCTTCAAGGTGCTTATAACAAGTTAAAGCCCAGGAAAATTGGGCCTCATATAATTATGAAGAGGATAAATGACAATGCTTATGTAATTTACCTTCCAAAGGATTTGGACATCAATCCTCTTTTTATTGCAGCTAAGCTATATTCAATCTTAGTAAGAACAAATGATGAACATGACAAGGAAGACAACTAGACCAAGAACTTGCCAAAGAAATGAGAACAAATTGAATGTGTTGGATAACAAATTGGCTACTACAAGACCCAAGGCATACAATGTATTTCATTAAATGGAAAGGCCTACCAAATTCCTATAATGCCCAGATCAGGGAATTTGACTTGTTTAAGTATAGCAAAACAACTTTACCGTGTGACTCTAAACCAAGAGGTTCAAAATATTAAAAATGAGGGGTGAATGATGTGTCACTCATTATTGAACTTAATCTAGTGTGTGTATAGTGTTAGAAATTTTGGGGAAATTTTATTTACTAATAATATCAATTGTTTATAACTGTTATGTTTCTATGGAGTAAGGGATATGGGTTATGTGATGCTTTTATCAAGATGCAACTATGTAGTATTTGAGTCAAACTCATTTACTCGTACTCATGAAATATGAATTCTTGTGAGCCACTATTCATGAAATATAAGTTCTTGTGAACCACTGCTCATGAAATATGGGTCAATGAGTTCGACTAAAAAACTAAGAAATGAATCCTAATAAAACATCACAAAATTAGACACTAAAAGATACCACCCACTTGATAAGGAAAACATGTGTCATCTACTAACTATTTTTAAATCCTAGATATCAAAATAGGAATCGTTTCCTTTAATCATGCATTTGGCTGTAAATAGCAAAGCATTTTATTAGATGGAGTACAATTAGAATATATAAAAATGTCTTATTATAATAAATCAAATCTTTTGTATTTTTACATGTTTTTAAGAATATTTATTCTGTGTTGTATGTTCTTCTGCCTTATTCTTTCAGTTTGTTGTGTTTGTTTTTTATCTATATTTAGTCAATAGGCTACATATAGTGTGAGATTTGAGCCTGAAACAAGTCTCACACCTGCAAACAACTATTGAGTCGATAAGGAGGTATTTTCATGAGAGAGGGGTTCTTGTGAACCACTACTCATGAAACACGGGTCAATGAGTTTGACGCATAAAACTACACAGTTGAATCCTAATAGCAATATCACAACTATTGAGTCGTCAAACAAGAAGTTTCCGCTGTTGTTTAATGGTAAATCAGTGGTAAAAGCTTCCAAAATATCGGATGAAAGCCTCCAAAATCTCACTTATCATGTAAAAGCTAGATTATTATTTATTTTCCAATTGGGTGGTAACTTGTATTTCCATTTGAAGTGTTTTTTGCCAATTTGATGGCAACTTTTCTTTTTCATTTGCATTTCTTTATGTTTTAAATCCCCATGCAAATATTTCAAAATCAGATAATATCTAATTTCTTTAAGGAAAAAATTTAGGTCTAAGTCTATTTCATTCCATCATTTAACACTTATTATTATTAATAATATTAATTGCTTGACACATACTCTTAACATTTTAACATATATATATAGTTTTCTATTGGCATAATCCTTGAACCTTCTTTAGGTATAAGTGCTAGTAAGTTGACAGGTTGCGCTCAGAGATATAGTTGTCTCTGCATTAGCTTGGTTATTTCCTAACTGTGAAATGTAACATTTCTTCAACTTGTTTCCATCTTTATATTTCATTTGTTTCAACAAGGATTTAAATATTTTGGTACATGATTTTTGGATGGTTTGACAACAATGTTTTAGGTGATATTATTTTTCTCCACAGGATATATTTCAATGTGTATATAATATATTATCACTTGTTGATGAAACTATTTTTGATAAAATGTAGGCATTGAGGGGGTTATTTCTGTATTTGAAAACAAAGCAAATACTCTTTTCACAACAAGATCGTGGGATTTCTTAGGCTTCCCACAGCATATCAAGAGAAATTTGTCCTATGAAAGCGACGTTATTGTTGCACTTCTCGATACAGGTATGTTGATATATATTCATTTGTTTTCTAATTATTAGATACTTTGGAAATTGCCACGCTCTATCCATTTTATATTTGTAGATATAAAGTAAGAACATGCTGAAATAATATGGAAAATCCAAAGCCTAAAGGTGAATTACTTAATTATATTTTTGTGTGTTGATTATACTGAGCAGTTTTCAAATGGGGGATATGTTACAGGAATATGGCCAGAGTCAGAAAGTTTTATTGACACTGGATTTGGCCCAGTTCCATCCAAATGGAAAGGGAAATGTCAAACTACATCAGATTTTAAGGCCTGCAACAAGTCAGTTTTTCTCATTTTATTATTGTTGAAATTTTAATTGCATTGCAACAAATTTAATACAAGTAGATTTAGAGATTTTTTGCGAACATGCTTTTTCTGAACTTTGAAGTCAATTGAAGTCCATCTCTTTTTATATAAAATGTAACAATTTATAAATATATAATATTACCACAACATCTAACCAGTTGGCATGTAAACAGTGCACATATTGTAATCAAGTAGTCATTATTCATTTGGGAGGTCTTATTTATTATGAGGATTAAAGATGTGTTACTTTTCTTTATTAGAAATTGAAATTGAAATTATTATCAAGGATAATGGGATTGAGGATAAAGTCTAATATGATAAGTCAAGAAAGAGTGCTTAAAGCCTCTATAAACAAAATAAAGCTAAATAAAGCAAAACAAAAAAAATGTACAAGAGATTAAGTAACTGAAGCCAATAATTTAAAAACTCAAAACTAGGTCAATTGTGAAAGAAATCTGTAATGCAAGGTCTTCTATCAGGGCATATATGTTGCAGTGTATGTCCCTTTGGCTTTCAAACCTTATGTTTCCTATCAGCATTGTCTGTAAGCCTCAGTTTTTAACTAAATCTAGTATATAAAGAACTATGAGATGCATAGTGCAATCCACTAACAAATGATAGAGATAATCCAACACAGAGTTTAAGAGTTGTCAATATAATTCTTTATCTCAATGTTCACCATCAGACTCCTGCTTCAACCTCAATTTTTATATGACCCCTACCTAACACTAACATTACAGTGCAGCACCAATTATATAGATCATGACCAATAGTTCTAGAAAGACCTATGTGAAAATATGCATTGACAAGTCAGTAAAGTTCTTGTACCATAAAAGTTTATTTTAAATTTTGAAGCTGGTAAGCTGCCTTGTTTCCTCCTTCCGTGTTATCCATGTTTTCTTCTTCAACTTCCTTCCAATTCTGTTTATAGCCTATATACATATCACAACTCAAACTTTAAAAACCATCCCAGCTTTCCAGTGCTATTAATAATCCCAATCCCCATCCCCACAAAGGAGAAGTCTATTTAACTCAAGGTAAAGTTTTACTGGGAAGGTTTGTTTTATTACAAGAGATTGGTTAAATTTGAGATTATAAAATTTAACTTGATATATAATTCTGAATTGATATAACGTATATAGAAAGAAATCTACCTCTAAGCTTTCACAAGGTAAGTCATATAGGCCAAAATGAATAAAATCGTCATGATGGATTATGAAGTGTAATCAGAAACATCTAAAATACTTTTGCAAGTCCAATTCCATCTGTTTGGAGACCTATTTGTTTGGCCTCAAAGACTCGGTAAGAATTTATTAAGATGTCAGATTTGGGGGTCATCAATTAGTTACTTGGTTGGTATGGTTGCCAAATCTCAAACTTGCTGTAATGAAATTCAGACTTGTACAGAAACAACACATAGTAGCTGTTATTTTCTTCAAATTTGAAACTACCATTCTATAGTTCTCTAAACAGTGTTACTTTGGCAGAAAAATTATTGGAGCAAGCTTCTACAACAAAGGGTTGGACGGTGATCCAGCTGAAGATTTCTTGTCACCAAGAGATGGTCATGGTCATGGATCACACACATCATCCACAGCGGCTGGGAATGTTGTGAAAAATGCAAGCCTTCTTGGAGTGGGGCAAGGGGATGCCCGTGGAGGAGTACCTAGTGCAAGGATTGCTATGTACAAGGTCTGTTGGGCACCCGATGGAAGATGTGCAGATGTAGATATTCTTGCTGCATTTGATGATGCCATCCATGATGGAGTGGATATCATTTCTGTTTCACTCGGAAAGGCAGGCTACCACTTGGATTACTTTGAAGATGTAATTGCAATTGGATCATTTCATGCCATGAAAAAGGGGATTTTGTTATCAGCTTCTGCAGGAAACGCTGGACCTCATCTACAAAATGTTTGCAACTATAATCCCTGGACTCTCACCGTGGCTGCCAGCACAACTGATCGGAAATTCATCTCCCCACTTGTTTTGGGGAACAATATGTATTTGCAGGTAGCTAAACCTTACCTTGTTATATCAATCAAGTATTTGGAAAATGAGCATATCCAATAGATCCTGGTATAGATTATTATAATTTTACTTACCTTCACCTAAAATTGAATGGAGTAAAAAAAGTTGATAAAATCTTTACCCAAATGGATTATTTTTTTCTCAGTTAAGATGCCAATTTCAAGCTTGTCACTATAAGCCATGTGTAGTCTATCAGTGTTGTACAATATCCAAAACATAACTTCCTAATTGTTTGATTTGCAAACTCAACAAGCGATATAAACTATTCAATTTTTAAGTGCTTCTATGTTACTCATCAAACGTAGGAAAGTTCATTATCACATACCGCTCATCCTCACTGTCTCCCTGCTTAAAAGACAAAGGATTCCAGTACACTCCATGCCACCTTACCTCACCATAGGTTCTGCATTAGCAGTCATCATTTGAAGCACGCAAAAAATATATTCATACAACTTCAGCTCTAATATTAGTAAATCATACTTTCAACTTCAGAGTTTTCTCATCTAAGGGCTATAGATTTTATTGATTAAAACAGAGTACAATGAGAAGGGAATTCAAGCAGCCTACAAAAGCCACCTGTAATGTCCCAAAAAAATTGTTGAACACTGTTCATAACTTAAACCAATTTAATTCAAATGCTGAATG
>VDFB02104023.1:0-10607 GCA_007258455.2 Sequoia sempervirens | reverse complement strand
CTAGCCTTAATCTAGAGAAAGGTTGCAACAATTGTTACAACTGAACTTTCTTGAATTTTCTAGGTATCCAAGCTTGGAGTATACCTAGCTTTGATCTGGAGGAAGTTTGCATCAATCGCTACAACTAGACTTCCCTCAAATCTTCTAGGTATCCATTCTTGGGGTATACCTGGTAGGTATCCAATCTTGGGGTATACCTAGTTTTTGATCCTAGAGGAAGGTTGCAACAATCGTTACAACTAGACTTCCCCATAAATCTTCTAGGTATCCAATCTTGGGCATACTTGGCTTTAATCTTGAGAAAGGTTGCATCAATCAATGGGTAACCAGTTCCTTTCAAATCTTCAGGTATCCATTTCGGAGTATACTCTAGCCTTCTTCTCAGGAGAAAGGTTGCAACAATCATTACAACTAAACTTTCTCAAAGGCAGAAATCTTTTGGTTACCTTAGTAGCCTGGGAAAAAGATTGTAACAATCGTTACAACTAACCTCTTCCTAGGCCTTATGGTAGGTCCACCTTAATTCTTATATCTCTGTATTTCTGTAACATCATACATTTTTCTCAAGGATGATCCCCGTGTAGGGGAATTGATTTATTACTTATATGAAGAATATTATATACAATAGTTACCTTATCCCTTGTCTTTAGGGTCTTTGCCATTCTTGACTTTGTTTATTTCTGAATGCCTTAATAGTTTCTTCCTTTTCCCATGTAGCATCGTCTTCAGGAAGTCCCCTCCATTTCATTAAAAATTCTGTAATGATCTTGTTCCTCAAAGTCCTTTCTCTGGTGTCTATGATAAATTCTGGCTCTTGAGATAAGTTGTCCTTCATCGTCTAGAGGAGGTACCTCAGGTAGCTCAAGCAGGCAACAAGGAACTCAAGCACATAGGCAAGTAGCTCAAACATGCAAGCAAGTAGCTCAAGCATGCAAGCAAGTATGCAACTAGCTCAAGTAGACAAGTAGGCAGCTCAAGAACGCAAGCAACCAGCTCAAGCATGCAAGTAATCAGCTCAAGCAAGTAGGCAACTAGCTTAAGTAGACAAGCAAGTAGCTCAAGCATACAAGCAACCAGCTCAAGCATACAAGCAACCAGCTCAAGCAAGTAGGCAACCAGCTCAAGGAAGTAAGCAAGTAGCTCAAGCAAGTAGGCAACCAGCTCAAGCATGTAAGCAAGTAGCTCAAGCATGTAAGCAACTAGCTCAAGCAAGTAGGCAACCGGCTTAAGCATGTAAGCAAGTAGCTCAAGCAAGCAAGCAACTAGCTCAAGCACACACAGGATGGCAGGAAAGATGCTCTGATACCACTGTAATGTCCCCATTTTTGGATTACCCTAAATTTGCCTTGATTTCTTGAAGATATCCTTTTATGATGGTCTAGTGTTCATATTGCATTCTTTTTCTCTTTTTCCTGATCAATCATAGGATAAAGCATTCATAAATTTATTCATTTTTTTAAATAATCACAATTACTTATAAGGCTCAATAATTGCTACAAGTATCTTTATTGTATAATTGTATTATATATATATATATATATATATATATGTAATTACATACAATAATGTCAATGGAGCATAACATATTAGCAATGTTATAAGACAACTAGTAGCATGCATGATTTATTATTCCTCATGCAATCAATAAAAAATAGATAACATTAAATAAATAGCATCATGTATGAAATACTATTAATTAGACTATTATTTAAATCTAGGATATATTTATCAACATCATTATTTAAATGTACAAACATTTATCTAACTTATTATTTAAATTCATAAAATATTTATCTCCTTTATTCATAAAATACTTATCTACTTTCCATCTGCCTGTCTTTATAAATTTTAGATGATCTTGCAGTCTACATTTTATCTCTTGTTTCCCCTTCTATTCTCTATTTTTCCTTCTTCCTTCTATATATATATATCATTCTTTCTCTTTTTATATCTTCACATTCAAATGAGAAGATGTATCTTTTTGAAAAGAGACATTCATTAGAAAAGACACAACCTTTTGAAATGATTGCTGCCTTTTGAAAACTAATTCCAAACCTTTCTAATTTCTATTTTATTGTTCTCTACACACTATTGATAGATCTCCTTTTTACATCATCATTCCTTTGCTCTTCTCTCTTCTTCTTAAAATATGAAGTGTATTTCTTATCTCTTCCCACAAACTTATTTTATATCTTTATACCTCCATGAAGAGAGGCATCTTTGAATAGAGGTAATAAAAGGAAGTAAAACACTAGTCAATCCCTTGGGGCTGAAAAGGAGAACATGTCATCAATCAGGGCAAGAAGAAGAAAGGGGACAATCACCACATTGTGTGGATGTTGAGGATGATCCTATGGTACAGTTGTCTCCCTTAATTGATAAAATTACTATACAAGGTTCACTTGAGATGCCTAATGAGGCAAATGTAATTAGTGATGATGAAGAATCCCCAATTTTCCTTTTTCTATTAATACAAGGGTTGAGGAATCTAATCAGAGAGAAATGGAGCTAGAAAAGTTAAAAGCAAAAATTGGTGAGTTGAGATGTCAGTTGCAGGGAAATAAAGAACAAATCAGCCAACAACGAGAAGAGATAGAAGTACACACTACAAATATAAAGAAGAGAGATAAAGAAATTGTGAATTTTAAAATGAAAATGGAACAAAAAGATAAGATTATTGAACAATTGCAATTTCAAATACAGCAATGGAATGATGGAAGAAAAAATTATGTGACTGATTTTTCTGAAAAGGCAAATCAAAATTTTAACAAATAATTTTATGCAATTGTTTACTGATTTTGAAGAAGAAAAAAATAAACATAAAACTAAGCTCCTTACTTCTTTAAGCAAAATTGTTGAATTGGAACAGGATTTACAGGAGATTAATGTCAAGCCTACAATGGATTCCAAAGAGGTACAAACTAAACCAACCATAACGGAATGGTTCCAAGTTCATATACCTCCACTACTAATTACATGGATGGAGAGATGTTATTTTCTGAAGCAGGCATGTATAGAAAATGCTAGGTTGAAAAAGGAGTTAGTTTTGTTAAAAGACTCATTTAATAGGGTTTATCGAGCTAAACAAGATGCCTGTCAAATTGGTGAATTATTGTTAGCCTGCAAAAAAACCTCTAGAATATATTCCATGTTTCTAAATGAGCAAATCTTGAGATGAAAACTCTTAAGAATTTACAACAATCAACCACATGATCCTGATGACAAAGAGTTTGTAAAAATATTTACAGAATCAACTCCTTATCAACAAGATTTGTTGTGTGAATTCTTTGTTCATAATTTGTTTTTAGAGAGATATACAAATTTCTATGTTAATTTCTTTGTTGGTGAAGTTCAACTAAGGGCATTTCTATCTACCATGCGGAACCAAATTCAATGGAAGGAGTGAACAAGGGAGTATGCACAGGAAGGGGGGACTGTTGGACTCCAAATTGGTATCCTCATAGGAAACCTTTTGCTTTCAAAGAACAATTTTGAAGTCTTAAGATTAAAGAAACTATGAAAAGTAAATATAATAATAACCTTCGACAATGTTTTAAGCATTTCCAAGATCAGGGCCCAAAATTGATAGGAAGAGCTTGGCATGCTTGTGAAGAGAGATACACTCATCTTCCCATGCATCTTAAGAGAAGAGAGGTGATTTCACCTACTAACATTCAATGGTCCTATAGAAGAAGCCTTTCATAGGGATGTCAAGATGTCAATATGTCATAAGAGGACATGTTCTCTTAGGTTAGCACACATAAATGTGTACAAATGATCAAAAAAACAACAATGAATGGTTCATAAGGCACAACACTTACTAAAGATTTTGCAAATGGGGTTGTAAGCTAAGTGGGCTTAACCTTGGGGAAAGCTCTATGGTTAAACACACTTGAGCTAGAGTAGTACTAGGATGGGTGACCTCTTGAAAAGGCCCAATGCTTCACCTATGTGAGCATCACCTAGATGCAATGTGTGCTAAGTGGACCATTCATTATCATGAGAGATGGGTTCTTGTGAACCACTACTCATGAAACATGGATTAATGAGTTTGACTCGTAAAACTACGTTGTTGAATCCTGATAGCAATATCATAATTTGACACGTTGTGGAAAATACCTCCTACATATCAACAATATGTAGTCATGCATATGTTTTTAGGAATGGTTGTGCATATTTAGCTTCATTTTATTACTTCAATTGAAGTGTGAAAAAGAAATGGTATTCTTTAATTATTTGATGATAAGAATATGATTACAATGAATGCATCGAATGCCTTTGAATATAAGTACATTGCAAATCTTTGCATAAATGGGCCTTTAGTTGACCTTGGGTGAGAAAAGTATAGGTAAGAGTTTTCCAAGTCAAATTTAGGAAGGATAAGTCTACAACCATGAACTAGTCCTTAAACTTGAAAAGGGACATATCAGACTAGATAATGTGTGTATGGAAAAATGTGTGTATGGAAATGTGTGCATGGATAAGGGTAATGAATGAGTGGGTAGGGTGAATGCTAAGGGATGTGTAAACATATGAACGTAAATGAGGGGTAAGTGTATTGGAATATGTGTTATATGTCCTTAGATAGTATAGGAAAAGACATTTGTTACACAATTTTGTTATTTGTTAATCTATCTATCTATCAAGGTTGATTCTCTTGAACTTGGGCCCAACATTAAATTTAAATGTCCCATGCATGCAAATTTTATAATTACATTTTTCCCCTACCTTGAGGTGCATGTGGATCCTAGAATGACATATATCTCAAAATATGTATTATTAGGCTAGGTGTTGTACACCTTACATAAAATATTTAATATTTTGTAAACTTGTGGTAAAAGTTGTAATGGGACATCACATATTAATGTATGTGGGGTGCCACATGAAGACATGCCTTCTTGAGCTTAAAAGTTAAAATAAGGGTTTTATCAATTTCTCCTTGGAGGTTGTAATGATTTTTGGATCTAGAGTCAAACTTAGGCACCCACCTTTAAAATATTACTTGGGTGCATTGATTAAAACACTTAGTTTTATTTTGATCATTATCTATTTATGGAGTACTTGGGATGATATATTCATGGTGAAGCAGTTACAAGGTAGGGATATGTTGTTGGATCTTATCCATAATTAAAGAGTGTTGATCTCTTTGTTTCTCTTGGTTGTGACATTATAGTATGGCTATGGATGTATAAGTATGATGTTGTAAATTGTCCATATCTTAGAGGAAATGTGTTAGAGGTGACAAATATAATCTTATTTTGCTACTTATAGGGCACCAATACTCTAGAATATTGTATTGTGATGGATTTGTTGTTGACGATACATTGGGTGTGCTTTAGGATGAGTTTTCCTGAAAGAGTTTTACTAGAGTATATATCAAGTGTTATATTTTTATTTCTCTGATAGAATGTTTTGACTTTATTGTATCTTGCAAGTAATTTTCTAATTAGATTAATATGGTTTCTTATAACTAGTATCAAATTTGTTAACTTGTTGAGGGTTGTTACTTGTGTTGGATTTCTTATATTTGGTATCAAAACTAGTTGTACCTTAGTAGATCCAAGGGAGGAAGGGAAATTTTATCCATATATTGATATTCGTTATTAGTGGGAGTATCTTGTTTAGATTGAATCTTTTTTGGGTATATAAAAATTGTGAGCACTTCTAGAAAATAAAAAATATAGATTGTAAGAGGTCATGTAGAGGTTGTGGGCTTAGTCTTAAATGAAGACCTAGAATCTCTTGAAACAACCCCTAAATACTTGGATGAGAAACGGCTATGGAGTTGGTCACTTGGTGACATGGAACTCTTAGACAACCCCTAGATGCATGTTGTGAATTCATGAGTTTTTGATCTATGGGTCATATATTTATGATATTTTATCATTTAAATAATGAATCTTCAATCATTTTAGTATTTACAAGTGATTTGGATGCATTAATGGATCCAAAATTGTAAAGATTACATTCACATATATGGTTTGACAAATTTTATGACTAATCAAAATCTATGAGTTATAGATTTTTAGAAGAGTGCTTTTTATATTATAATTCTTAATGATTTTCTAGATGGAGACAATTTCAAATATGTTGTAGTTGCTTTGTTAGGTTCTTGAATGAGTGAAAATTTTAAGTTGTAAATTTTTTGGTATATTAGATTTTAGTGTTTACATATTTAACATTTGTACCATTGGAACAATCTACATGATGCCTTATTTTTTCTGTTGTTAATATAAATCTAAATCTACATGTTTTTGTGTCTACATTCTTTTTAGTGGATCCAAGTTGCACAATTTGAAAACTATGAGTTTTATGGCTATTTTATTTTGTTTTAGGATGAACACTAGCCACATTTTCTATTAAATTTAGAGGTTGCATGAGTGCTAATTTTTATAGATTTTATGTTTATGCCTACATGATGTATGGAAAACTTAGAGCAAACTTTTGGACCATTGCTGCCAATTTTGGTTAGTTGGAATTTAACTGTTATGAAGTATTAAAATTTTCAGTAGTAGAAATGCAAGAGAAAATTATTGCCAAGGTGATAGCTTGTGCAATGTTGTGTTTCTCAAAGGGTGCCTCAAACCATCACTATGTCAATGTCTTGGAGGGCATGAAATTTGAAAAATTCTCTTAGAAAGGAAGGGGACTAGAAGTTTTCCTAGGAAGGCCTCAAGATATTTCTCCCATGATGTTTGAAGAAAGGAGGAATATAAATTTCTCAAATGATGTCTCAAACCTTCATCTTCACAATACCTTAGAGGGTGAAGAGTCAAGTTGATGCCAAAGTTTTGTCTCAAGTTGTTGCTAATGCAATACCTTAGAGGGATGGACTCTTAACTTTACATGAAAATGAGAGAATATATCACCTAAGAAATACCTTTAGGAAATTTTGGATTATGGATTTAGATTCCTCTTGAAATATTATGCAATTTCAAAAAATATTATGCATGAATTTGGGAATAAGAAATGATAAGGTATCACCCCAATGATGCCTAAAGTGACTTGTAAGGGGAATTTTAAAGTTTTTTCCACAACGATACCTCAAGCCACTTGTAGGAATTTTCCAAGTCATCACCACCATGAGATCTTAGTGAATGTTCTTAATTTTTTTCCATGAAGTGTTCTACCATTGGAAGTTTTGGATTACCTTTTAGTGGGATTTTTAGTAGTAAAAATGGTTGAATGTGTATCTATTAGTTAGATTCATATGGTCTGTAAAAGGGTTTTAGGATGTGAACTATGCTAACATGTGAGGCTTGGGTCATGGTTTTAAGGTAGCTTTGTGTAGGAAGATGGTTGTAATAGGTTGTGAAAGATTGGTTATAATTCCCATTTGATTTCAAGTGGCGCATAGTATTTTAAGAGTTATAAGTTGAGAGTTAACATAAAATATGCTTATTGTTGATCACTTAGGTTATCAACCCAATGTTTACAAATCACCATATCTTAGTCCCCAAGTATTATTGATCCCCATATTTTCTTTTTTATCCCTAGATCCATTATTTTCTACCCTTGACAATATATTTGGGTGTGGAATTCACCCAAGTCACTTCTATGGGTGTGAATCTAAAATCTTCACTTTAAAATTTAAATCCATCCATTTTCAGTTGTTTCACTAGTTATTTTCAACAAATTTATCATGTCATATTGATTTATGTGCTTAATTCTTATATGTATAAACATTCATTCATCCATTTGAAAATCATGTGGGAAATTGTCTAAGACATACTAGGGTGTTCTTATTGAGCACATTTAGAATCTAATGCTTTGGAGAATAGAAAGAATATAAGAAAAATTGCATTAAAGCACATCATCCTAGGATTATTGCATGCTTTTTTTATTGTCCTCAATCATTTCACTTAGAATCATAAACTAGACTATTAAGGTTTGACCCAAGAGAACATGGCCTTCATAATTTGACTAATTCTCCAAAGGTATTCATGAAACCAAAATTTAAGGCAAGTGAATTACATCAAAACCACATTTTGTCAATTTAGATCTGTGTATTAGTTCAAGACCATGTAGTTTAGTTATGCACACTTGAAGAACAAATTTGCATTCACAAGATGGACTAGGCAAAAGAAAAGTCAAATTATAGAACCAAAGATCTTCATCTAAGTCTAAACTAAAAATACATAACATTGGCAAATTGATTCTTGACATTTGATACTTAACTTTTTCATCCTAAATACCACAATCAATTTATTTGAATTTTATATTTAGTATAATTATACTGAGAAGCATTCTACAAAGAGAACAAGATTCATAATCTCATATCATGACCACACACATAAAACTTAAACATAATTGATACATTTTAGAAATTTATAACTATAAAATTAAATATTTAACCTACAAAATTAAACATATAAATATTAAACAAAATAAACATTTTTTTATTTTGTTTTATCAACGATTATATATAATAAATTAACTATTTTTTATTGAGTAAAAAATGATTATTTAATCTATTTTAATGCCAACTCATTAATGTGAAATAAATTTATTTTATCATTAGAATTTAATTAATTATCCTTTGAGTAATTTACGGAGAGAGATTCATATTTTCTGATATAAAGTTGGAATCTAACGAAAGTCATTTGATTCTAGTGGTAAGTTGAATTAATTGCATAGGGAATCAATGGGGCCTAGTGGCTTTTTAAAAGTTAGAGATACTTTTTCACAAGTCGTTATCATTCGCCCAGTTAAGCTCATAAGTACATAGTTTGCGTTCTAACAAACTTTGAGTGAAGAAGTTGCCTCATGAAGGGTGACTACTAGATTCTTGGGAACCACCAGTATTTAGTTTTTGTAAGGTGTGATGGATGGAAAAAGAACATGGAAGCAATTATCAACAATGGTTGGTAGCCTAATTGCTAATTCCATTTGGGTAGGGATTGGTCAAGGCTCAAGCAATATATGATTCTTAATGTTCCTTATCTATTGCTTGGAATCATTGTGTAACTTAATTTTCTACTCCAAGAGTTGACTTTGCTCCTTAATGGCCCCTACTCAATGCCAAGGATAAATATGCCCATAAAGGCCTTTCATTCATTCCAAGGACCTTCCTTGTATTACTAGTAAATGTGCCTCCATGAAAGGCATTATGTCTCACTTGGAGATGGTGCCCAAATCTCTTTATGCATTGAACAAACACTGTCGAACCCATGCTTGGTACCCTAATCTTTTAGGACGGATAAAAATTGTAAAAACTGTCTCTTAGAATTACTCTCCTAGAGCCACAGAAGATACAAGACAAAACATGTGTTAAAGAAGGTTACCTACCCAATGTTTTTAGTGGATCAACAAAGCATGCCCAAGGGTTGAATCATCTTTCGTCAGATCTAAAAACACGGGGAAAAGGAAGCCATCCTCTAGGTGTATCCAACTGGCCGGTGGGAACTATAGCTGATAACAAGATAGATGCCATCAACATGTAGAATCCACAAGATAATCCAATTAACTGGTTGGCAAATACAAAAGCACATCTGTACATGGGATAGATGCTTCTTAGAGTCTTCTGCCAAGATTGTGATTTATCAGTGGGGCAGCATATGCGTGTGGAAGAAGGAAGAACTTGACTGCTACTAATGGATAATTATAATATATTCCCATAATTGACAGCCAGTCACGAGATTGGTGAGCACTTCACTCAAAATTTGTCATCTATACATTAAAAAAAATGTGAAATCTTGTGACAATAATATTAGAAACTACGACTTTTTAATTAATAGGACAATAATAGATGGGCTAAATCATTTAAAAAGCCATGCAGCCTGAAAACCCCTGACAAGCCTAAACGGTTATATTTTAGATCACAACCAAGCCAGACCTCAAGGAATGGGAGACAATATTTCTTCTTAGAATTTCTTTGCATATGCTTTTAATGTTTTTCTACTTAATGCTTCAAATAACGTGCATAGAGACAACACGGACATCAATCTTTTGTGCCCTTATAAGACAGGACTATTTTCTTCCAAGACCAGTGTCTAAGTTATAAGATGGTTGATTGCAGTGGATTTTTATTAACTTAAATTTTATAAGTAATCTCTAAGAATTAGACATTGTTCCTAGAAATGAAAAGCATTAACTATTCCTATACTCTTCCAATTAAAACATATTTATCCATAAAAAAAATTCAAAATCAAATCTATTTAATTTATTATCTTATTTACAAACAAATAATTTTACTTAAATTAATTTAATATTATTATAATATATTATTCAAAACTTACCAATAATTTATCATTGCATCAATATGCAAAACTGTTATAATTATTTTTATTTAATATGAAATTTGTAATTAAATCTTCATTTAGAATATGGGATCCATACTCCAAAATCTATATATTTATTGTATTGTTGATTGGACAGCTGAGTTCTTTTATTGAATTAACTGTTTTACTGCTGTTAACATGTAATAGTTCAACTCGTTGATGTCTTGTATTGCTGTTTGACAGCTGATTTCGATTGTATTCTTGACAATCTTCTAACTGTCCACTTTTCATTGTAATCATTCTATTAATAGTTGATTCAACACCAACCAAAAAAAGAAAAAACCTACATATTAAGTTCATAACAAATATTTTTTTAAATAGTGACTA
>VDFB02104022.1:18341-56194 GCA_007258455.2 Sequoia sempervirens | reverse complement strand
TCCTCACTTTTGACATTTCTATTCCTGAATCTTCCAAAATTTTGGATACATAGGTTCTTTTATTTCCAATAATAGTCTACCTTTTGACTAAGTGAAAACCTATTTTGCAATCTCATGCCACTTTTAATTCCCATGTACTAATGGCTATAAGTTTTGCGGAGATAAATCCCATTTATCTTAGGATACCCATTTTGTGGATTTCTTTTGTCCTTGGATTATTTTCAAAGGTGCATTCCATCTTTTAACTCAATCAAATTTTTCCCAATAAAATTGGTACTAATTCCGAGTATTAATCCATTCTTTTCCTTTCCCCCTTTGAGTTTCCACATCTTTTAATCTACTCAAAGTTGAACTCCTAGTAAACACTTGCTTCTTGAAATGATTAATCATTTGTTATTGTTGGCTTACCATTGCCTTCTCTTGCCTCAATGGTATACTTGAATATACTTTTCCCAAAGTTAGATTCTTCATTGTTGTCTATCTCATAGATTCAGCATTTTGGATCGTCTAGTAGGAGATCTAATGAATAATTAGCAATTTTTAGGAGATCTGCTTCCATTCCAATTCTCTTTCCAATATCCTTTTTGGTGGAGGAATATCCATATTCTCATAGCCTCGTTGGTTGAAGTACCTTTCTACCTAGAGTGTTGATTTTCTTGCAACTTTTGTTGTTCTGACACCTAGTGTCATATTGCATTCCATTTCCTTTTGGAACTTCTAGAGATACCAAAGTTGTTTGGTCTCTTTTCCTTATCTTAATCAAACTCCAATAATCTCGTTGATTTTGGTTGGTGGAATCTTGCCCACGTTGTTGATTACTTCTTTCTGATCCTTTTGATCTTTTCTTTTCTACTAACTCCATTTTTGTTGCAAGATCCTATCCTTACGTAAGAGTTTATGTCAAGAGTTATCCAACCCCTATGGATACCTTCTTTGTTGCTTTTCTACTTTGACCTAAATAATGTCGTCTTGCATATGCATAGATTCGTGGTGTTTTCACCAAATCCAAAAGTTCTTGACTCTTACCAACTTCAATCTGTTACTACAAAAGGTTATCTCATATCTTCTCATTCCCTTAGAGTCATAAAACTATTTTGTTGGATAAAGGTATATACTGGTTATTCTTCCTAACCTTTCTTCATAACTTGATTGCATAATCTTCCGCAATCATAGGTAGTATCATAAGTTGTTGGTTTAGGAGTTTCTACTCCAGGGACGACTCTTAACTAGTCCCAATTTGCACAAGTTACTAAGAATCACATGTTCCATTCACTTTACTAAGTTCCTTTCTCTTGCCGTTGTGGCACAAGAACTTTTCAACTATTATATTTTGATAAAGTTTGCACATTGTTGCGTAATGAGCTCATAGGTTTCAATGCAGAACCTGGTAGCTCTGATACCACATGTTACGACCCGACCCTTCGGTAAAGTAAAATTTCTATAATTTATATCCTACAAGTAAACATGTTAACATGACATTTCAATAAAAAATTTCCTTTTCTTTATTGATAAAACATGAACAAGTTGTCATATCAATTTACAATAAAGATTCCACTTCAATATAATAACTTCACAAGTACATGAAACAAGAATACATACATTAACTAACATAGCTCCAGTGAGCTTTTGAACAAATAGTAGTAAGAAGGTCCAAGTTCCTTTCCTTTCAAATCTTGGTACATCGGCCGCTCGCTATGGAGGAGAAACATCACTCGGGCGCTCTTCCGCCAACCACGGACTTATAATGCGGTCCCCCGCACATCCATTATTCAATAGATGGCCCTCCCTTCGAACGAAGAGATTGTTAGGGTATCCGTTAACGATTACCAACTGAGCATAGTATTGTGTCCTACGCAGCTAGAACCTTGCTATTTCACAATCTCGAACTAGTACAAGGATCACAATGAACTGACAGTGTAGTCTCAACTATCTCACAACCTAAGTGGATGTCATACATTTCACTACTTTGGCCAAAGTATTCTCATTCAGTACTTCAAATGAAGGTCATCTATCATAAACACTACTCAGGGCCAATTTCACTTAAGGCTATCTTACACTACGCATAGGCTATGTCCTTCAATGGGTATTCAATCACCCCAAACTACCTACAATAATCTATCTACTTAGAAACGAAACAGTCTACAAGTGTCTTGTACCATTCCTCCTAATCAAGAAATCTTTATCCTAGGAATACTTAGCTTGTCTCAGCTAACCTAATAACTTAAGCTGAAAGACCTTACTTGACTCTGTCTTCATTCCGATCCTATTAGATATTAACTATTACCATCGTATTCTCCTTATATGGAGATCATACAAAACATGTAGTTTTCATACTAAATGCGTTTTAAATCTTCTCTTAAATTCCTTCACATAAATTCCCTTTTATGCATAACAAATAAACATTTCCCTTAAATTCTTTCACATAAATTTCCTTTACATAAATTCCCTTTTATGCATAACATATAAACATTTTCCTTGAAAGTTCTTTTCTCCTACAACTAAATTGCATTCAAGAATTAACTTTCAGACTTTGCACACACAGCAAATACAAAGAAATAGAAACACAACGATCAAATTCAAAATTGTAAAATGATGAAGGTTTGATGCCTATTTATAAGCTTTCTCTCCAATACACACTTCTAGTCCTTCTCTCAATAAAGCCCTCAGTATTGAATGACTTCTCACTCAAAACAGACTTCTCAAATGATGATTACTCACTCAAAATGGGCTCTCAATGATGAATACTCACTCAAAATGGATTCTCAATGATGAATACTCACTCAAAATGGATTCTCAATGATGAATGCTCACTCAATATGGACTCTCAGATGTTGAATACTCAGCTGTAATAGAAATATATTCAGACTGTGGTAATTTACTGGTAAATCCTCTGTCTTTATCACTCAGAAAACAAAGTATGATTTCAGAAATATGGAATGGTGAAACAAACTCAGAGTATTATGAAAACTCGCATTCAGAAAAGTGTTGTATGAAGAATGTTAAGGCGTCTATATATAGAGCTCAAAAACCAACGTCTTCCACTCTTGCAGGCATGTGGAATGACAGAACTATGTTTTGAATAGTTCAAATGAGATAAGTGGCGGGTTTCTATTCCCTTACTCAACATTTCAAGAGGTGATTCGACCTCAATTCTTGCCAGCAAAACAAGAAAATTTCAACTTTGCACATGGTTAAAAGAAGAAATCAACATCTACAAGAACTCACCAGAAATGGCGCCAACTGAAAAATGATTCATCTTTTAAGGAAATGGTTGTGGCTAAACTCAATACACATCATCTCCTCACAAGCTGCGTCGCCCCTATTCCTCAGCTAGATTGAATTCCTCTCCCAGGCGAAGCGCTCTCAGGCACGCATTCTTCTTCAACACCATATATTTTTCACGGGTAAAGCTCTTCAATAGTTTGTAGCAAATATTTTGCTCTTATAAATGTTTAAACATTTACCTTTCAAATATATCGATTTCCCTTTGATGAAAATGATTTAAATTTTTCCAAATGAGAATAGCCCGATTCTCATATATTCGGCTGAAAGACATTTAATAAATTTCCATAGTTTAACTTTAATATTTACTCCAACTAAAATATAATCTTTTAATTTTCCATAGTTTAACTTTAATATTTACTCCAAGTATAAATATAATCTTTTAATTTTCACTTTAGAGATTTAAAATACTCTCGTAATATATATATATATATATATATATATATGTATATATTATTTTACTATAATATATATACATATATTTACACATTATATAATATATATATATATATATGTATCTATGTATATATCATTTTGTAACCATATCATAACCCGATATATACATATATACATACATGTATATGTAAATTACCAGGCAATAATAACATAATATTATTTATAACCATAGATAATAGGTAGCGTTTGTATGTATATACATGTGTATAACCATATATACCTCTGTGTACATGTATGTGTATGTATACCACATCGACACATATGTATGAGCATATCCATTTGCCGATCATACGTTTGTATCGATATGTTTATACATATGGATACGTGTACATGCTATATACATGTGTATACATACCCACTCAACCTATACACTTATATCCATTCATGTTATCCTCACAATGATCATAGTACAGTAAGTCAGATAAACATATAAACATCACTCACAAAGCACAAAGAAGTAAACAAGACTCCTAAAGCCTATGGATGACTTATCAAGACCAACTTAACTGACTTGGTTCCTCCAAACCTATAATGACGTGTGTGTATATGCTCAAATGGTTCTCGTTACTGTTTATCTGACCAAGCTCCTCTCCCGAGTGATATTTCTCCTCTGCTTGAAGGAATGTTTCGCATACCTGCATTCAATGACACAACAACGGAAGTCATATGTTCACAACAAAGTAGTATACATGAAACATCTCAAAAGTTAGAATAAACATTATTCAACAACTTACATGCAACATTCATCTAGGATTACATCAATAGAAGTAACAATCAAATAAGACAATCATTAAATGGAACACATTCATATTGATAACAAGAAACAAGCATCCTTAATTCATCTCCAGATTTCACATTACATTCATATTTACCCTATCAAGTAACGATAAATAGTAATGTCATAATTTGGGATGTAACACAAGGAAATGCCTCAAGCTGTTATGATCAGTTTTGACACAAATCTTACTGCCAACTAGGTACTGCCTGAACTTGGTCATGGTGGCACCTTCATGCCTCTTTGCAGCCTCTTGGGGACATGGCTTCCTGCTCTCGAAAGCTATCGGGTGATGGTCCTGCATAATCACTGCACCAATACCCTATCCACAAGCATCACAATGAAGCTCAAAAGGTTTTCTGAAATCCGGAAAAGCTAGAACTGGATAGGTAGAACTTCTCAAAACACTCTGGTGCCTGAGGTGTCCAAACAAATGCTCCCTTCTTAGTCAAATCTGTAAGTGGTGCAACATGTCATGAGAACCCACTGACAAACCGACGGTAGAAGGCGCATAACCCCACAAATCCCCTGAGCTGAGACAAAGTCTCAGGAGTAGGCCAATCAATAATGGTACGAACCTTATCAGGGTCCATGCGAACTCCCTCCACGCTAATTATGTGACCCGAATATAGAAGCTCTGTCGTGCCCAATGCACACTTGGACTCCTTGGCGTACAAGGACTCCCTGTCAAGTATGCCCAAAACAGTATCCAGGTGAACCAAATGCTCTTCCCAAGACCTGTTAGATACCAAAATATTGTCAAAGAATACCAAAACAAATCTCCTCAACTGAGAGTGGAAGACCCTGTTCATAGTGAACTGAAAAGTAGCTGGAGAGTTGGTTAAGCCAAAGGGCATAACCAAAAAATCATAGTGTCCACAATGACATTTGAATGCAGTCTTCTCAACATCCTGCTCTCTGACTCTAATCTGGTGATACCCTGTCCTCAAATCTATCTTAGAGAAGTAACAAGCTCCATGTAGCTCATCTATCAACTCGTCGATGCGAGGAATGGGATACCTATTCTTAATTGTCCTCTTGTTCAACATTCGGTAATCAATGCACATCCTGAGTGTACCATCTTTCTTCTTCACCAAAACCACTGATGAAGCGAAAGGAGACTTACTCGGCCTTATATGTCCCATAGCAAGCAGTTCCTTGATAGTTTTCTCAATCTCATCCTTCAAACACTTTGGGTGCCGGTAAGGAGTAATCATAATGGGCTTAGTGCCCTCCTCCAACTCTACGATGTGCTTTATGCCTCTATCTGGAGGTCTACCATGTGGTATGTCACTGAACACCTTTGTATGCTTAACTCTTAGCTCCTGAACATCTAGATGATAGGTTGTTTTTTCTGCTCCTCTTGAAAAGGCATCAACTTACACTCTGCTGCCCACTCCACCATGTCATGTTTAATAAGTCTCTCCATTTTCCTGAGAGTAATTACTTTCAAGTTGCTGTCCTTAATGGCCTTAAACACATGAGTAGTCCCGTCAACCTTGAATTTCATCTCCATTTCTCTAAGGTTGAGTGTAAACTCTCCAATTGCATGAAGCCACTTCATGCCAAGTACTACATCCGTGTCCCCCATATTGACCACATAAAAATCAGCTTTAAACTCATAGTTATTGAGTTTCATAGGAAGATCCAGAATCATTCTCTCACACTTGAGAGTGTAACCATCAGCAACTTTTACCTTTATCCCTTCAAACTCTTGAGTTTGAATTCCACGCTTTGCCACCAACCATGCATCTATGAAATTGTGAGTTGCACCTGTATCAAGCAAAAAAATGACTCTTTGACCAGCCAAGAGCCCACGCAACCTGAAGGAACCTTCTCTTTGCATGCTAGACATATGAGCTTCCTGTAGCATCATTTCTCCTTTTTCAACTTCATTATATGAGTTTTCAGCCCCTGAAGCCTCTTGATCAGCTTGCTGGTCTGTTGTATTAGTCATGTTTTCATCCTCATAGTACCACTCCAATTGCCTGTTTTTACCCTTAGGCCTTTGAGGACAATCATGGTTTTCATCAAAGGTACCCGTGCAATAAAAACACAATCTCCTACGCAAATCATTAATTGTTTCCCTATCCAAAGGGGCTGCAAATTTCCTCTTTTGATCAGTATTCTTTGTTTTCTTTGGGTCTGATTTGCTGTCATTATAAGATGAAGATGGTTTGGAATTGAACTTATTGCGTGGAGCTGTAAGTTCCATACTACGAGCTTTCTTCATAGCCTCCTGCAAAGTAGGGGGATCAAATGCCTTGATCCAACCTCTCATGGGCTCATAAAGACCTTCAACAAATAATATGACAAGCCTCCTCTCAGAGATACCTGTCACCATGACCGAGAGCTTTTGAAACTGCCCAATGTAAGATTCCAAACTGCCCATTTGTTTCAGTTGAGCTAGATCCCTGAAGTACAACTCTGGATCTCTTTTGTCAAAGTGCTCAACTAGCCTATCAATGAACTCCTGATATGACGTGATGAGGTCATGCTGCAAGGTAACCATCCCATGGTGCCACCAGTCATGGGCTACCCCATCTAAATGCAAAGCGGCAAACTTAATGGCATCCTCTTCTGCCATAGGACGTAGGGTCAAGAAAGTATCCAACTTGCTAACCCAAGCTCTGGCTGTAACCTTACGCTGCCATCAAATGTGTGGAGTGTGAGCTTGCTAGTAGCATGTCTAAGGTCATTATTTTTATTCCTTGGTCTCATGTCAGTCATGTTCCTGTAGTGCTCTCTCTTCTGACTCATGAACCTGTTAAAATTAAGATGATCCTTAACTCTCTGTGGTAATGCTTCCCACTCATCATACAATGCCATCATGTTATTTGCAAAGACCACATCACCTTCCTCTTCATCCACGTCCCCCTCTTTAGGTTCATTTCTTACAAATGTAGGGCGCGTAGGCCTGTCATAGGTGCGTGTGGGTGTTATTTTGATCCTTGGCCCTCCAGCAACACTCCCATCTTCTTCATGTCCCTGGTTTTGTCTCCCAAGAATGGTCATATGCTGAATGGTTGTAGTGAGCTGCTGTAACACATTAGCTACTTGTTGCTACCCAGCTGCAAGATTTCTCAAAATATCTTTGGCTTCTTGGTCCTCATTATTACCATGGTTTCTAGGTGGCTCACCACTGTCCCTATCTCCCATTATTTCTAATGTTAATTCCTCAAACTGAATTCCTTGAAATCCAGCTCTCTTGCGTGTGTAATATCTATGTGGCCCAACCTGATGCGACTGCATAAGAATCTCTAACCCTCCAGGGTGGCAGGATCAGAGCTCCGATACCACTGTGAAGAACCCTGTTGGTTCTAACTCTGCCTGTAGATGCTAAAAGCATTGTTTTTGTGTTTTCTTGTTGTTTTGATGAATTTATAGCATTTAAATAAAATGTTGCTAGGCAAGATTTAACAAGAAATAACTGGGAATATATAAATGCTGCAATCATTCTTATTCAACATGAGATATATATATATATATATATATATATATATATATATATATATATATATATATATATATATATATATATATATATATATATATATATATATATATATATATATATATATCATTACAAGATAGAAACATGGCATAAAAGAGCAAAGGTTGCATGCTTGAACATGCAAGCAAGAGCCCTTATTGAAAATCGACTATAACCAGCAATGAATATGCTGATGAAACTAGTCGATCTGTTGCAGATGATGATTTCTCCACCTTTAAAAGAGTGCCAAATGATAATACTAGTCTAGCCGCCCCTATTGGTGCTAATCTATGTCAAATAAGAGAGGCGTTTTAGCCTCTAGTTCATACGCCCTAGCCAAAAGCCTTGAAATGATGGTATGGCCAGCAACATAAACTGTACGGCCTGTTTATTGGTGTAAAAAGCTGATAAAATTAGACGCCTCCACTAGTAAGCCCCTTTCCTTATTGTAAACTGCAAATAAACTCAAAGGTAAATCCCATGCAAGCACAAATGGACTCCAGAATGAAGCCCTCTCTGTAGCAATGATTCGGCTGGTCTTTCACAGCTTCAAGATTGCAGAACACTTAAGAATTGTCGTTCTCCAATGGTAGAAAAATACTGAAACCCTTGTCTCAGGCACAAACTTCAAAGAAGCCAAAAAGAAACAATGTCAAATGCTCAAAAGATGAAAGAGGTCGACTTGCTCTTTGCTTCTTATATTTCCTCAAAGAGACACAATTTCTAATGAGATCATTAATACATTTAAAATGTATTTAAGATACTTTATACTCTTTTTAAATAATTCATCTCACTTGAGCATACCTTTTTGATTTACCATTTAATCTCACTTTATCAAATTTAAGTGGCTCACTTTTATAAAGTTAAAATATAACTTTATAATATCCCCTTAAATAATTAAATATAACTTAACCACTTAAATATTAATATCTCCCTCAATATTCAATATTTTGACATGCCGTCTGAAGCTGGGGTCAACACTGTATAACCCCCATGTGTCCAGGTGCCCTGACTAAAAATAGCATCACTGCCAGACTGACTTACTATAAATAGTAAGTCCCTCAAACTAAGCCAAACATCAAACTAAGCCAAACACTGATCTGCAAAGGCCTAGAACTAAACCCAATACTGAACTGAAGAAATGGAGTGACAACAACCTCCATTAACTGCCACTGAGACCCTCTATCCAAACATATTAGCCTATGAGGATCCAAGTAATAGGCTAACCCATATACAACTGGTACTGACTAGGATGGGGATATTACACAAGTATTAATATTAAATACAATTAATTGTCATAAGAGCAATTCTTGATCATCTGTGTTAACAGTTACTAAGACTTGTGAGAGCAAACAAAAATATGGAAGCTAAATTAGCAAATCTAACACCAATGGCCTTCGACCCTCTTAAAGGGACTAAACTCACTAATGGAGGCACCCTATGCTAGCATGTCCTACGGTTTTGTCATTTTGAGTCTGCTCTGTGGATGCGGGTTGTTGCAGTTCCTTAGGGCTGCCATTATCTTGTCCTCCATCTAACCAAGTTGGTGAATTCTCCATAATAATCTATTACTCTCTAGTCTCCACTACCCCATTGAGACATGGGGCTGACCTAATCTAAGAAATCTCCTTTCCCTAAGCTGCTTTATGTAGCTGCCTCATCCACAACAAAAGGGTATTAAATAACTACCACATTATTAAGGAATACATATTTGGATCTTTTGTGCTAGCAATCAGAGAAACTGCACATCTGACTTAACACTTGAACAACCAAACCTGTGATGAAATTCTATGTGCGAACACTGAATCTTACGGTTCCCAATAAAATTGCTTGCATCCTGTGCTGCATTACCATGCTAAAGCTTTTCAATCTCGTGGATCTTACATGCCTCTACTCAAATGTTTAATGTACAAAAACTTGCTTTCTTTAGTTGCGTAGCATAACCTCCTAACAGATAATCAGTCGACATAATCTCGCTCTCATAGTTAACTCAAGAGAGGAAAACAAAGGCATCTGTTGCAAGAATTAGGCTACGGATCATGTTGTTCCTGCATTGCACTAAAATGCTGAAGCTTTTCAATCTTTCGGATCTTATATTGTACAAAAGCTTGTTTTCTATAATAGGGCAGAATCAGTCCAAATCTCATCATCGTAGTTAAACTCAATAGAGGAAAACAAAGGCCTCCCTCTATTGCAAAAATTAGGCTGGATCATGTTGTTCCATTGCTTCTTGGTTGTCTTTTTGTAATTTCCTGGTCAGTTGTGTAGCTCCCCTGTTTTGTTCTACCCGAGATGATTTTGAAACACGACATACCAGTAGAATTGCTATGACTCGTTGAGCTGTTCTTCAACAACCGCCAATGAGAAACTGTTTAAACCTAAACTGTCAAAGCTGTTACATGTTGTAATGTAACCGCAGATTAATTGCAGATTCCCACTACTGTCAGATCTTTACTTTTATTGTGTTCTTGCTTTTGTGTTTGTAACGCTCAGCTGTTGACCGGCTCTTTTCTTGGCTTGTTCTGCCTTCTTGCAGGAGGCAGAGGTTTTTGGGGGATTACTTTTGGTTTGGGGGTGAAAAAAGGGGAGGCTGCGATGCATTTGTGGAGGATGGGGAAAATGAATGGGGGAACTGGAATAAGGAGGGTGGCTGTTTACAGTCCCTGTTATTTGTGCATGTCTGCTGCTGTAAATGAATATGAGTTCTGAATTTGGTTTTTGTTTTGATTATCAGTTGTTCTTGCATCTCTAGGTTTTTGTGGATGTTTTTCAATTAACTTGCAGGTCACTGAACTGAGAAGAGTGCTTTTTTGAGAGAGAGTAGAGGTGCTCTCTACATCATGTTGGCTCGAACTCTGCCAAGTATTTAACACTCGTCATGGAATGCTGGGGTTTCATAATTCCATGGGTAGGGGGAGCCAAATACAGATTCGTCAGAGGAAAATCTCAAATATCGACCCTTGGAAAGGAGTGCATGTTTTTGCATATAGTTTTTGTTTAGACCATATTTTTGTTCCTTTCTATTATATGTGTTCTGTAATAATTTCATTGGAAGAGCTTCAACGATCAGCACAATGTTTGTTATTTGGGCCATCCAATATCTCGAACAATAAACAACAAGCCTGCTATTTAGTTTCAACTGATTTATTTACCTCAATTCATTTTGTGTTTACCAAATTCTATATTATCAATGAAGAAAACACAACCAATTACCATGAGAGTCTGCAAAAAAGACCCTTTATCTGACGCAAAATTATTCCTCTACCAGCCCGATAAGTCTATTTAGCGAAAAACTATGCAGCATTCAATTCTTTATAGAGACCTACCAAACGAATAAAAACAGGAAATTGGCTGTGATAAACACACGATCAGGTATCCCGATAAATGATTTAGAAAACATGTAGGAAAGAATTCAGTTAAACAGGATCATATGGTTTATTTAAATAAAACAGAGGCGGCAGAGGTAAGGGGGAGCTCACATTTGTCGCACTTGTTCCCGTAATTCTGCTTTTTTAGCAGGTCCAAACAGAGAGAAGCTGCCTAACGCGAATCTTAGTTGCAGAGACAACAACAGTAATAATATTGGGACTAAATGCCACGAAGACATGGATCTGTGTAAAGAAGATACAAAGTTGATCTTCATCACTTTGCTCTCCTTTCTATCTCCGTACATTTCCCAGAGTCCTTGTCATCTCTCATAAGAGCTTGTAGCCATTGTCGGGGTTATCATTTAACAAAAAGAGACGATACTTTTGAAGAACTTAAGCAGCCGACCTCTTCAGATTGAGTAAAACAGCCGCTTTGTTGACCATGACGTTAGTACGTGTTTGGCTCTTTATATTGTGAAAGAGTATATTTAATTTTCATCATATTACAAATCATAAAAATAATTTATGAGCGACCAATTATTATTTCAAATCATGTCATTGATCAGATCATATATTAGTGGAGATACTGATTGTGTAATAAGTTTTGTTATTTTTAAAGTCTGTACGGGTAGTAGAGTTGGTTTGGGCAGTCGGTTTGCTTCCCATTGGTCTCGGGTTTGACTTCGTTCCCGAGTTTAAGAGGTGGGACTCCTTGCGGGCGGGGGATCTCAACCATAGGGGACTAGTCTCGCCCTAGCTCGCCTTAGGTACCCCTCTTGTATAAAAAAAAAATTAAGTTTTGTTGAGCAAGATAATAGAGTTGTTAGAATATGTCAATTTATGAACTTAAATTAAAAAGTTACAGGATCAATAATGTCGTCAACTATATTGTATTTGGTTCATGCCAATGATTTGATAGTTGAAATTGTAGTTGGAGTGAAGATTAGTGGCTATTAGAATGCATAAATAGTTTATTATTGTAATAATTGCAAGTCATTAATCATACATGACTTAAATTCTTGCTAATTATTCTTGGCACCGAAGCAATAAATTGATGTTTGATAATAGCACACCATTTTAATAAATGTGAATCAATGTTTGCAAACATATAATTAAGTATATCTAGTGCATAATTATATTTAATATAAGTATATTGAAGACATAATTAATTTTCATATTTATTTACCCTATCCCCTCACAATAGAGGGATTATCATGATGATTATAATAGTGTTAAACGTCATTCGAGCAACAACAAAACATTAATAGAGTTGAAATTTGAACCTCAAATTAATGTTTTAGTCAAACATACATTATTGATATAGTTGAAATTTTATCACAAGAATTTAATGCATTGAAAATGTTATAAAATTTAAATAATAATTTTATTTATGTGATTCCCAACATGAAGCGATAGGAAAATAGATAAATAATATGTTCAAAATTATTAAAGAAAAAGTTAATTATAAACTATAGGATTATTGCTCAATTTTATTTTATTTTATATGATGATTGGCTAAATAAGTAAAAGAAATTGCATCCAATAGATGCATTAGTATTTATGTCTATAAAGAGGCAAAATTATCAATATCATAAAATGTTAAAAAACTCTAACTAGAGTTACTTAGTGTTGTATGTGTATTGGATAAAAGTACATATATCATATACTTTTACTATACCTTTGTTTTATCCCACTTTGTACACACATCATAAATGTATTATTGTAATATTTAATTTAATTATATTATTTTGGAAAATAAACTCGCTTCTAATCCTCAACCTACCATCCAAACTTTCTACTCTTCAACCTATGGCCAATCCACGTCTTTAACTCTCATGCTAGCTTGGACTAGGTCACGCAACGCAACCCTATCCATGGACTAGGTCATGCCGAACAACCTTGTCCACATTATTCAAACTTCAAATCTCTAATGCCCAATTCAAACCTTTTTTTTTTTAATTTAGATGGTGTCCCTTTAACTCGCATGCTAATAATATCTAAGTTAAGTGACTAAGGACATGTATTATAGGTAATCATATCATTAACAAATCATTTGGAAAACTATTAACAAGTAGCGTTTGTGGAATCACACACTAGAACAATATTATTCACAAACACATGAAAGCATGATCTTTACATATTATTGTAATTTATTAGGTGTCATCATCTTGCATTGCTTGTGTGGCATGTTTATGAAATTGCACATCAACCTCTTAGAGTCCATTGACTTATGATTAAGGCAAGTCTTGCTCTTCAGCTCTTGTCTTAGAAGCAAACCCCAGTATACTTTTCAACTTAAAGAATATTTAAATACAATTCAAAATCACAAGTATACAAATATTTAAAAGTTACACTAGTGTTAGAGAAAGCCACGGTAGAGGGATATATCATTGTAACATATTAAGTCTAGGATCAAGCTACATAACGTAACCTTATTTTTTAATAGCACAATCTTCAATAGAGTTCTATAATAGGTTTATAATAATTGATCTATAATTTATTCTTAATTATGAGTTACTTGTCACAACACATTCATAGATCAACATCAAGAGTCAAAGTCACCACATTAAAGAAAATAGCTAAACACCCCTTATCCTTCTCCAAATATTAATTTCTCAACTCATTTCATTTAAATTTTACTATGTATTTATTGCTTGATTTTGATTAAATCTATATCATTATTGAATTAGAAAGATGATAGTCATTAATTTTCTAGATACAATAAGTAAAACGATTACATTAAACATAATAATAATAGTAATGAATAAAAGAGTTGCTAAGAAACTAACTATGAACTAAAAAAGACGATAAAAGAGAATTATTAATCTACAATCTGAAAATTATACAAATACAATTGAAAATTAATTGAATTTGTCACCAAAAGAACAAGAGACATGAAAACAAGACTTAAACATGTAAATTTAAACTTTTAACTCATTATCCAATTTTCACCTCTATTTGAGCTTTAAGAGATAAATAAATCCAAAATGAAATACTCTAAACAAGCCTCTCAAAGGTATTTTGTTGTGCACTAAGAGTGTAGATTTTCTCAAGATTTTGGATGTGAAATTGATGGTATGTGGATGCTCACTCTCACATTATAACCTTGCATTCTTTGATATCTTATGAAAACATCCTACAAAAGGAGATATTTTTAATTTTTTGCGATGGTTGTTTAATGAATAGGATTGAATTTATAGATCGAGGGTTGGAATTGATTGAGAGCTTTGAAGTTATAAAAGATCCCCAAGTGGCACCTTGAAATTGGTGCATAAAATGAGTTCCATGATTTAAGGAGATTTGATGGTTGAGATTTTTTTGGAAAAGGATAGATGGCAAGGATCAAAAAGGACTTTTTTGGAAGATCATTTTTTTAGATTTATGGGAATGGTCGAGATCTTCTTGATAAAATGAACGGATGAGATTGCATGAGTATATTTTTGGAGAAGTGGGAAGCATGGGTTAAATGTACATGCAAAGTCATTTTTTTGGATACATATGTATTATAGGAACTTGGAAAAGATTTGTCTTGATTAATCATTAGTTGACTTGTGCAAATGATTAGTTAGATTGAATAATTAGTTTTAATATACTAATGATGTGAGAGAAAAAATGAAGAATAAAATAAATAGATTTTATTTAGTTAATTTTCAGGAATGGGCGGACTTAAATAAAAATATATATTTTTTTAATTTTTTATTTAAGGTTGGATATTAAAAGAATAATTGAATAATTGAATAAATAGCCTTGATTTATTCAATTAATACTCGAAGAATAGATAAATTAATTAATTAAACAATTAAAATTGTTTAGTTAATATTGATAGATAAATTAAGATAATTTATCAAATAAATATGATTTAATTAATTAATTTAGAAGTGATGTTGTGAAGTGAATTAATGACAATGGAATCATCTAGAGACAAATTTAAGTGTCTACAAAGTTGTTGAAGAAAAATAGAAATTAGTTTCAACTAAGAGTATAAACAAGATGGGCATACTCTATAAGATAGATGTGCATCTTATACACACTATGCTTTGAATTCAATAATTTATTGCTTTCTAATATAAAAAAGGAAAGCTAAACTTACAACAACAATGCATGCCCAAGTAATAAGTGGGTTCCCATATACCTAATTAAAAGGGGGTTACCAATAAAATTATTTAGTATATAAAGTTATTACAAAAAATGGTGTGCTTTTAATTTTGCCATCAATGTTTTGAAACATTTTCTATGATGCATTATCGAGATGAAAATATTAAAAATGAAGTATGAAACCATATAACACTATTTTTATGTGAGCATTGATGGGTTGAAGAATTGGCTAGTTTCCTATTGTTGTTTCATACTTTATGTCATTACTTTCTGCTAAGCTTTCAGACATTACCAAGACCTTTCATATACTTTTATGTAGTTTTAAGCATTTGGAATAGAAACATTTTATGTTAACATGTGTATGTATGATTTATGAATGTCATGAAGATTAGTAGGATTTTATGTTTAATTTATGGTTGTTGATAATGAGAATGTCTTAGGAAATAAGACTAACATTTGTAGCAAAATATATCTATCAGCCCGCAACAATGGGCTTTCCAACCTGTAGCATAAAGACTATAGTTCGTTGCAAAGGAGTCAACTATATCTACAGTGTGATCGCTTTCAAAGGAAGATGAAGGTGATTATATAATAACTACTTCGTGGGTCACCTAGTATGACCAATGGATTAGTATGGGTTGATTACACTTGATCCATGAGGATACAAAGTATATCCATGCCACTAAACATCAATCCCAATAAGATCATTCAACAAAACTAAATTAGGAATCCATTAAAACTTAGCATATTAAACTATGAAAGCTTTAGAAATACCTATTCTAATCCATTGAAACTTGTCCTATTGGGGGAGTGGTGTCGCATTGATGTGGAATGATGACCCTTTCCCAATCTCGTGGATAAATGAGCATGTTCTGATCGATTCTATTGAAAAGAATCGATGAAACCAATGATAGATGTGTATGAAAACATGATTTAAAGATAAATGAGCCTGATGCAAGCTATTTTAACATGATTTATGCTATGATGATCAAGATGTGTGAATGCAAAGCTAATCTAAATGGATTCTAAGCTAAAAAGATTGAAACCCTAATTACCAAATAAGTTACATGAATGCATCTATGTTACCATGGAAGTCATTAATGGTAGCTAAGCTAATTAATACAAGTAATTAAGCTAAAATGATACTAAATAAATGCTAAATATGAGTGTGAGTGCAAGTGATTTTAACAGCATAAGTCTGATGTTAAAAGATCGATCCATTTGTCTCCAAATAGTGACCTATTTATAGGAGGACAAATGAGAAATGGAGGGTTGATATCAAATTTTAACCAATGGTCAAGGATGGAGGAAGTTGGATACATGGATCATGGATTCTCATCAAGGGATGGGAATCAATTATGAGATTTAATCAAGGGTTCACCTTTGTCCAAACAAACACACTTTTAACTTGCACAAGAAGTCATGTAAGTTAACCTGCACAAGAAGTCAAGTAAGTTTGTTACAGAAAAGGAATATTCCCCTTTTTCAAATGAGTGAAGAAAGAGAACATTCTTTGGAATATTCTCATGGGTGAGGGAAATAGATAATTAGCAAATTAAAAGAAAGTTTTAATATGCAAAAGGGGGAAGGAATATTCATTGGGAATATTCCTTTTGGAGGAATGTGCAAAGGAGGAATATTCCCTTGGAATATTCCTTTGCAAGTGCGGGTAATTAGATTTATTAGTAATTGATAATTAAAACAATGTTAATTATGCAATTTTTAGAAGAATTATATGATATTCATTTAAATAAAGTGATTTAATGAAAACGGGAGATGTGATATGATAGGGTTATTTAATTAAATAAGAGGACTTAGGGATTTAAATTAAATAACTTGATCTATTTAATTTAATAGGACAACATGTTAGCATGGAAGGGGGTGAATTAACCCGATTAAGTTAATTAGGTTAATAGATGCAAATCATATAATTAATTAAATAGCTAGGATAATTTAATCAATTAAGTTAATTAGATTAATTCCAAGGAGACAATCAAGAGAAGAAGTCTATTCTCAACAGGACCAAATTATGACAGAGCACATATCTATTATAAATAGTTAAGTCTGTTGGGCATAGAATCCTTGTTTGATTTCCATACTACTATTTTAGTAGTTATTAATTTTTGTTTTAAAGACTCAGTCCTCTTCCTATTCTCGAGGAAGAGTTGACATATCTTCTTTAGTTTGTTTTCAATTCATGAATAATGGGACTCACTCGCAAGCCCTATATAGTTGGGTGCCCTATCAAGGAGGAGATCTAACAGTGTAGAATGTAAAAGATAATATGTGTGTTATTAAACAATATTTCCAACAAATTTCTTGTTAGATTTTGTGTAATAGTTATGTTTTAGAATGCAATACAAGAGAATTGATTTGATAATATATTTTGTTGAGTAAGTGAGTGATTGAAAAAATCTTGTGGAAGCAGCAACTCAAGCAAGGGCCACTTGAGGTATTGTTGAACCAATTCAATTTAAGTTATTAGATTATATTATGCATTGTGAGTTTTATTGATAATTTCCAGTTTATGTGATTGTGAATGAATGTGTTACAATTCCCGAATTAGAATAGATTGATGTTTTATTTCACGCTCTAGAGGACAACTAAGTTACAGTCTTAAGAATTAGGGGTAAGTAAAGATGGGGGGGCAAAAAGAGGTCTTAAGTGGCCACTTTTTTTTTTAAATCAGGAAAGACAAATCTTAGATGAGAAATTGAAGATAGTTACACTCAAAATTTTAAGATGCAACAAAAACAAGAGTTATAGTGCTCTGAATCTACTTCCTAAACTACTAATTTCTTTTTGAAAATGGTAGAGATTAAGGGGCTCAAAAAGGGGGGCCACAGAAATTGGTCTTGTTTTTTCAAAAACAACATAACATAGCATCTAGTGTGGTCCCCCTGAAATGTTAACTTTTTTTAAGTATTTTTAAAACCGCTTTAGTGAGAAATTAGCTAACACCATATAGTTTATCCCCAATTTTTTTGCTATTTTTTTTAATGAATATATGTTTTTTACTAATTTTCAAAGTGGACACATCCTGAAAAACAGAAATTTGAGTGTGCTCCCCACTAAATGTTTTTAAAACTAATTGAAAAACATTTTTTTAATATGTGTAGAATGGAGTCTAATTTTTTAAAATTTAACTTATTTGAAATTTCAATGAATGGTTAAAAAGTAAAGAAAAAAATACCAAACATTGGTTTTTGACAAAAAAGGATACACCAACAAAATAAATTAAAGATGAAAGCATTAACATACTCAAGATGTGAAAAAAAATATATGGTTGGATAGCTAAGAGAGAGCTTAACATTACCCAAGTGTTTTTGACTTGACCTTTAAACACATGCAAATCTGATGGGGAACACACTCGAGATTATGTGATTTTTTTGAGAATCTGGAAAAGCACATCTTTGGGCATTGGAAAGTCAATCCAAGCCTTTGGGTTGGAAATCCAAGGCAAATTCAAGTCAAAGGCTTGGAAATTCCCAAAGCAGACAAAAACGTGAGTGTGTTATAATGCGCTTGTGTTATGTCAAGCTTTGACATAATGCGAACCGTTATAATGCGCTCGCATTATGTGATTTGACATAACATGAGCATGTTATAACACTCTCGCATTATGCCTTCTTTTAACTTTTTTTTATATGTATGTAAGTATGTTTGTTTGTTTGTATGTATGTATGTATGTATGTATGTATGTATGTATGTTTGAACGTATGTGTTGTATGTATGTATGTATGTATGTATGTATGGATGTATGTTTGTTTGTTTGTTTGTTTTCTTGTATGTATGTTTCTATGTATGTATGCATGTATGTATGTGTGTATGTATGTATTTATGTATGTATGACCAATTTAGGGTTGATGAAATAATGAGTGTTGATGGAATCAATTAGAACTATGAGGGCATGTTTCTTGAAAATAACTTTAACCTTCATGTTCTAGGGAGTGGAGATTCTACCAATGTATAGGTACAAAAAATTTAGGAGGATCACCAATAGGTGGATCCATAACCAAGGGTGGTTCCTCTTCCTAGATTTTTGGGTCATCTTCCCACTCATCTACCTCGATTGTACATTCCATGCCAAGAAAATATAGCTTTTATTTGTTACACCCCCTTGTGTTATTACATATTTACTGTTACCTTGTTAGGTTAAAATGCTTTAATATATGAATGTGTTTTGTATATGAATCTTGATGTATAATGTGATGAATGAATATCTAATTCAATTTGATATTTTATAATGTTCTGAGGATGAAAATATATGATGCATATGAATGTATTGTTATCAGCTAACTATTGTTGCGATGCACTAAGTTGGGTACAGGAATAGATTCATACCTCTAGAAGAGAGGTAGAGTATTACTAAGGATAAGAACTTGTTCTAGTAACTTTTGATGAGCTTAATTGAGCATACACATGCTCACATCCTAGTTGGTCTAAGTTGAGTCAAGTTAGTTCAGGGAATTGGTAAGTGATCTTCAGTTTTGGTTTGGGAATGTTTTGTATTGTTTTATGGTTTTAGTCTTTAAATGTTCTTGATTGGGAAAATGTTATTAAGAATTTATGTCGAGTGAAAGTCATTCCTTGTGTGTTCATATTTATACATTAATTGTTGAAGTATATACATAGAATGTATATATGTATATATGTACATGTCTATGATAACTCATACATCTGAGTAAATACGTGCATAAGTATACGTAGGTAGACGTATCTATGTATGCTCATGAATGAATTACCCATATGCATGGGAATATCGATTGGATGAATGTGACATATATATATACACTTCATGTATATACATCGATCAATGAATATGAGAATAAATATATTTATGTAAGGGATATTAAAATAATGTTTTATATACATACACACACACACACACACACACACACACACACACACACACATATATATATATACATGTATATAATTATGTTAATGTAAACACATATACATATATATTAATATACCTATATATGTATGTATATATATAATTATTTTGATATGTGTTTATATATATTTAATTGACAAGTAATGCATTTAGTAATCATGTGGATATATATATATATGTATATATATGTATATATTAATATATATATGAATATATTAAAAGATATAATATATATTGTTTGATATATATTAAAAGCACTTTGAGTGAGCATATCGCATCATCATAGTACTACCATATATGTTACTATGGCCAAAGCTTAAGATGTTGCACATAAAGCATGAGTAGAATAAGTCAAGATACTTATGCATGGCGCATAAGTGAAGGTAAATGTTGTTCAAACGTTGCAAGTAAAAATAAATGTAGTTTCAATATTGTTGACTTAGTCTTTAACCGTGCATGAGAAAGGGTGCTAAAGTAGAAAGGTGGCACCAAAATCTATAGAAATTGGAAACCAATAGAAGTCTAATACCTGCGCCATGTCCAGATAAAGCCATATGATAAACACAAAACTCAGTCAATGCAAAGATAGCAAAAATTTGTAAGGGTAGTCGACTTGCAAATCAAATAGGAAGCCTATAGTAATGCATCGATGTGCCTTGACTCAATAAAAGAGTCATGTTGTCACAAGAAGGAAGTCGACTTATCCATTCTATGAAATTGGAAATAAGAGGATTATTATGTGTTGCAATCTAAGAGTTTAAATCAACCGAGTCAATGCATTTGAATAGGAAGGTGGCAGATTTGTTATCTTGTTTGTAGCATTAAGATGCTCAAATTTTAGTACATATATAGAGGTGCTCTCTCTACCATTTGTTACACTTTTCATTCTGATTTCTCCATTGTTATTCTATTGTATTTTCTATGCAAGAGTATTTTGAGAGCTTTGAAAGTTAGAGAGTTGCTTTGTGAATTTGTAATTGTAATTGTTGAGAGAATTGGTAAGAGGCTAGAAGTGGAAGATAGGTTGAACTTAGAAGAAGTAGCAAGCGGGCTTGTGGAATTGAGCTAGGGAGGAAGTAATATCAATTGGAGCTTTTAATACAGGCATGTTGACTTCTATTCCTTTCTTATTTATGTTTGAAAGGTTATTTGTTTATGGATGCCTTATTTGGAAAGGATTGATTTAAATATGTGTTAAGATGCTTTGGATAAGCTTGCATGTTTCTTGGTTGATTCTTGTTTTGATGAAACCTTTCTATTTGGATTATACTTATATATTCTATATTGGAATTTATATGATTGTGTTTCTATTTATACTATACGTAGTTTTTCAATACTATATGTATGTAGCATGAAATGTGAAATGTTTTATGTATTGATGTCTTGAAGTACTTTAGATGGAAATGTTAGTTGGAATAGGTGGTTAGCTTGGTTATTACTGGGGTTAGAATAATCCATTGGAAATGGTGTAACCTAGTTAGTAAAGTTATTATGTCATCACTTCCTTCTTTTTGGGATGAATGTAAAGAGTATGAATGGTCAAAACCAAATCGAGCTAGAAGGGTGGGTGAGCGTGTGACCTCCACTCTAAATTTTGGGTGATGAATACTTTGGCCAAAGTAGTGTAACCATTGTTTACATTGTTAGTTCACTGTGATCTGAGTTTGCATACTAGGCAGGGATTGTCATACGTGTAGGTTTTAGCCACTATATGGAAGCTCTAGTTATTTAGGATATAACAACATGCTCCAGGAAGGCTAGTATTATGAGGTTACCAAACCAATCTCTTCGTCAAAGGGTAGGGCCATCTTACCAGTTAGGTAGATGTGCAGGGGATCGTAGTAAGTCTGTGGTTGGTGAAAAAGTGCTTGAGTGATTCTTCCCCTCATGCAATTGGTGGCCAAGATTTGAGGAAGGACATATGGACCATTTGTATCTATATTTCAATAACCTCGTAGAAGTTATGTATGTAATTGTGTATCCATCTCTATGGAAATTGTAAATGTGAAATGTTATCTTGAAATTATGAATAAGAAATCATTCTTTGGTTTTTGTAATGTTTCATTGTAATGCAATGGGAAAGTTTGGAATGAGGTTATTTCAAATGTGCAAATTGTTTTTGATATAAAAGAAAAAATTTATTGCTAAGTGTTGGCATCTTAATCTATTCACTTATGGGTAAAACACAGTAAAATTATTGGGTAGAACAATGGGCATGTTACATTGTTTGACACAATGATGATCAAGGGTAATTTTTTTATCACAATTATAACACAACTCTTTGTCTCAGGCGATGAGCTCTCATTTCTACTTTATTGAGATGTTTTATAGGCACGACACAAGGACTTGAATTAGAAACAATATAATTCACCATATTAGGCGTGAAGGATTGAACATATATAAGTGACAATGAGTTGTTAACTTATCTTCTACAAGTTTGTCCAAACATGTCTAACTACCATCAATATCCTTTGATTTAAACATTTTAACCTCAACATGTATTTCCTCCTTGAGGCCACTGATGAAAAATAATTGGTGAAGAAAGAATATATCAAGCCTTCAATTTGGTTGGAAAGTTTCTCAAATTTAATTTGGTAGTCATATACAAAACCTAGTTTCATAATTTGATTGAAGCTCTTGTAAACTCTTCATAGGTACATGTGACTAAAGTAAATAAAATATATCTTTTGAATTTAATCCAACTAGGTTTAGGATTGACATTTCTATATTATGTGCACCAGTAAACTAGTTTTGCTTCTAAATTGAGTAAGATAATAGGGACCATGTTCCTCCAAGGAGTATTATGGAGAGTAAAATATTTTTCATTACAATAGATCCAACTAGTTGGGTATGTACTAAAAAACTAGAGAAATCAAGTTTGGGTCCCTAAGGTATAATGTTGGTGTGAGAACTAGATTCAATATGACTGAAGTGGTCTTTGAAGGACTTAGGACTAGTTAGAAATTTTGAGATCAATAAGGGAGGAGATGCTAGATTCCAATGCCTCTAATTTAGTATTTATTGTGGCATCCATTTCCCTAGAGCAAGTATTCACCATTAGGAGAGGTCCCAAAGTGGCTTTAAAAAGTGTGTCAAATTTATACACCAAAATGGTCAATTGGAAGCTCTTGAGTATAGGGTTTAGGGTATTAGGTTGAGGCTATAGGGTATAGGGATGAGGGTTGAGGTTGTAGGGTTTAGGGTTAAGGTATAGGGTTGAGGGTTGAGGGTATAGGGTTAAGTGTATAGGGTATAGGGATAGGGTTTAGGGTATTGGGTATAGGGTTGAGGGTATTGGGTATAGGTTTGAGGGTTTATGGTTTAGGTTTTAGGGTTTAAGTATAGGGTTGAGGGTTGAGGGTTTACGGTTAAGGGATAATGTCCAGGGTTGAGGGTATAATGTTAAGTATATAGGGTATACTAGGATTAGGGTTTAGGATATTGGTATACGGTTTAGGGTATAGGGTTGAGGATATAAGGCATAGGGTCAAGGGTTGAGATTTTATGGTTTATGGTTTAAGTATAGGGTCGAGGGACAATGTTCAGGGTGTAGGGTATAAGGTTGAGGGTATAGGGATGAGGGTTGAGGGTGTAGGGTTTAGGGTTTAAGGCATAGGGTTGAGGATAATGTTCAAGGTTGAGGGTATAGGGTTAAGTGTATAGGGTATAGGTATTAGGGTTTAAGATATTGGGTATAAGGTTGAGGGTATTAGGTTTAGGGTTTGCAAAGGTTGAATGTAGGGTTTAGGGTTTAAGTATAGGGTTGAGGATTGAGGGTTTACGGTTGAGGGATAATGTTAAGGGTTGAGGGTATAAGGTTAAGTGTATAGGATATAAGGATTAGCGTTTAAGATATTAGGTATACGGTTAAGGGTATAGGGTTTAGGGTATAAGGTATAGGGTCAAGGGTTGAGAGTGTAGGTTTTAGGGTTTAAGTATAGGGGCGAGGGTATAGGGTTGAGGGATAATGTTCAAGGTTTAGGATATAAGGTTGAGGGTATAGGGTATAGGTATGAGGGTTAAGGGTGTAGGGTTTAAGGTATAGGTTTGAGGGTTGATGGATAGCGTTCAAGGTTGAGGGTATAGGGTTAAGTGTATAAGGTGTAGGGATTAGGGTTTAGGATATACAGTATAGGGTTGAGGGTTTAGGGTATAAGGTTGAATGTAGGGTTTAGGGTTTAATCCTAGGGTTGAGGGTTTACAGTTGAGGGATAATGTTCAAGGTTGAGGGTATAAGGTTAAGTGTATATGGTATAGGGGTTAGGTTTTAAGATATTGGGTATAGGGTTGAGGGTATAATGTATAGGGTTAAGGGTTGAGAGTGTAGGGTTTAAAGTTTAAGTATAAGGTTGAGGGTATAGGATTGAGGGATAATGTTTAGGATTTAGGTTATAAGGTTGAGGGTATAGGGTATATGGATGAGGGTTAAGGGTGTAGGGTTTAAGGTATAGGGTTGAGGTTTGATGGATAGTGTTCAAGGTTGAGGGTATAGGGTTAAGTGTATAGGGTATATGAATTAGGGTTTAGGATATTCGATATAGGGTTGAAGGTATTGGGTTTAGGGTTTAGGGTACAATATTGAATGTAGGGCTTAGGGTTTAAGTATAGGTTTGACGATTGAGGGTTGAGGAATAATGTTCAGGGTTTAGGGTTAAGGTTGAGGGTATAGGGATGAGGGTTGAGGGTGTAGGGTTTAGGGTTTAAGGTATAGAGTTTAGGGTTGAGGGATAGTGTTCAGGGTTGAGGGCATAGGGTTAGGTGTATAGGGTATAGCGATTAGGGTTTAGGATATTGGGTATAGGGTTGATGGTATTGGGCTTAGGGTTGAGGATTTAGGGTATAAGGTTAAACATAGCATTTAGGGTTTAAGTATAGGGTTGAGGGTTAAGGGATAATGTTCAGGGTTGAGGGTATAAGGTTAAGTGTATAGGGTATATGGATTAGGCTTTAGGATATTGGGTATAGGGTTAAGGGTTGAGAGTGTAGGTTTTAGGGTTTAAGTATAGGGTTGAGGGTATATGGTTGAGGTATAATGTCTAGGGTTTGGGGTATAAGGTTGAGGGTATAGGGTATAGGTATGAGGGTTGAGGGTGTAACATTTAGGGTTTAAGGTATAGGGTTGAGGGATAATGTTCAGGGTTGAGGGTATAGGGTTGAGAATTAATATAGAATTATAGGATTAGGAGTTTAGAATAATGCATTATAGGGTATAGGGTTGAGGAGTTTAGGGTTTAGATTACAAAGGTTAAATGTAGGGTTTAGTGTTTAAGTATAGGTTTGAGGGTTCACGATCAAAGGGATAATGTTGAGGGTTGAGGGTATAGGGTATAGGGATGAGGGTTGAGGGGTGTAGGGTTAGGGTTTAAGGTATAGGGTTGAGGGTTGAGGTATAGTGTTCAAGGTTGAGGGTATATGTTTAAGTGTATAGGGTATAGGGATTAGGGTTTAGGATATTGGGTTTAGGGTTGACGGTATCAGGTTTAGGGTATAGGTTGATGGTATAAGGTATAGGGTTGAGGGTTGAGGGATAATGTTAAGGGTTTAGGGTATAAGGTTGAGGGTATAGGGTATAGGGATGAGGGTTGAAGGTGTAGGGTTTAGGGTTGAGGATTGAGGGATAGTATTCAGGGTTGAGGGTATAGGGTTAAGTGTATAGGGTATAAGGATTAGGGTTTAGGATATCGGGTATAGGGTTGAGGGTTTAGGGTACAAGGTTGAATGTAAGGTTTAGGGTTTACATATAGGGTTGAGGGTTGAGGGTATAGGGTTAAGTGTATAGGGTATAGGGATTAGGGTTTAGGATATTGGGTATAGGGTTGAGGGTATAAGGTATAGGGTTAAGGGTTGAGAGTGTAGGGTTTAGGGCTTAAGTGTAGGGTTGAGGGTATAGGGTTGAGGGACAATGTTCAAGGTTTAGCATATAAGGTTGAGGGTATAGGGTATAGGGATGAGGGTTGATGGTCTAGGGTTTAAGGTTTAAGGTATAGGGTTGAGGGATAGTGTTCAGGGTTTAGGGTATAGGGATTAGAGTTGAGGATATTGGGTAAAGGGTTGAGGGTTTAGGGTACACAATTAAATGTAGGGTTTAGGTTTTAAGTATAGGGTTGAGGATTGAGGGTTTATGATTGAGGGATAATGTTTAGGGTTGAGGGTATAGGATATAGAGATGAGGGTTGAGGGTGTAGGGTGTAGGGTTTAAAGTATAGGGTTAAGGGTTGAGGTATAGTGTTCAAGGTTGAGGGTATAGGTTTAAGTGTATAGGGTATAGGGATTAGGGTTTAAGATATTGGGTATAGGGTTAATGGTATCAGGTTTAGGGTATAGGGTTGAGGGTATAAGGTATAAGGTTGAGGGTTGGGAGTGTAAGGTTTAGGGTTTAAGTATAGGGTTAAGGGTTGAGGGTTGAGGGATGATGTTCAGGGTTTAGGGTATAAGGTTAAGGGTTTAGGGTATAGGGATGAGGGTTGAGGTGTAGGGTTTAGGGTTTAAGGTATAGGGTCGAGGTTTGAGGGATAATGTTTAGGGTTTACTGGTATAGGGTTAAGTGTATACGGTATAGGGATTAGGGTTTAGGATATTCGGTATAGGGTTAAGGATATTGGGTTTAGGGTTGAGGGTACAAGGTTGAATTCAAGGTTTAGGGTTTAAATATAGGGTTGAGGGTTGAGGGAGAAGGTTTAGGGTATAGGGTATAGGGATGAAGGTTGAGGGTGTAGGGTTTAGGGTTTAGGGTTTAAGGTATAGGGTTGAGGGTTGAGGGATAGTGTTCAAGGTTGAGGGTATAGGCTAAAGGTTATAGGGTAAAGGGATTAGGGTTTACACTAGTAGAATTTGGAAAATAAATGACTAGGTGACAAAATTTTAGTCACAACTAAAAATGACTAATCTACTATTTTTTTGCAACTAAGCTATAAATGAGTAAATAAATGACTAATTTGGTCATTGACTATAAATTATTTAGTCACACAAATAAAAATGACTAAATAGTTAGTCATTTATTTAGTCACAATCCATTTGAATAAATCATTTAAGGAATCAAGAATATAGCGCACCAAAATACTCTAAAACTTTAATAAATATACTCTAAAACTTTCGTCGAAATATTATTTTCAGGCGTAGCCCGCCAGAATGGAGTTTTCATTTTAATAAACATACTCTAAGGCAAATTGAAACCTTATTTTCGGGCATAACCACCCAAAATGGAAAGTGTTTAGATGAATGTGAGAGAGAATGGTAAGCAAATGTGTGTGTGACAAGAGGCATAAGATTCATTGTTGCTTATCTCATTCCTGCTCTACTCAACAAGGGTTACATTTTTCGCGCTACTGTTTGTAATCTAGATATTTAATTGACATATATTTGCATAATCTCAAATTACTTAAGATGCTTTTGAAGTATCAATGTATCCTATATAGGGTTTATAATGATTTCTTTTAATTTTAAAAAATAAATCAGATGCTTTTAGTATCAATGTATCCTATATAGGGTTTAGAATTATTTATTTTTAATTTAAAAAATAAATAAATGATGTATTACTCTGTGATTAGATAATGTGGAGATCTACTAAATTTTCCCCAGCACACTATCCTCTTTGGAACTATATTCACTACTCCAATTGATGTGACATCTTTAATATCTTCATGACAATGGCTTTTAAATAGATCTCAGTCTTTGCTAAATGATCCTTATCATGGTAACCCTTGAGTTCCATAATCCACCTTCAATATCTTCTAAGAACGTTGTCTTAAGCTAGACTGCATAGTATGCATATAAAGCAAGTCCATACCTGCCATTGTTCCAAACCACCACTCATTGCCTTGCTTAAAATGTTGCCTCCATAAGCACAATAGCATGTTTTAAAATCATGGTTTCCAGCGATTGACCATTAAGGTCACTACTTTCATCAAGATACAATGAGATTTTTGTCTTCAAACTCAAGGCATTATGCAAGATAACATTGTGAATTGTTTGTTGTGTACTATTTGATTTTCTTGCACATTTACTGCTTTGCTAACTGCCTTTAAGACTGGATATTGCACCCTCAGCTGCAATCTTCAACAACTCACTCACTGTCACTTGAAGATTCCTTTCATGAGCATCCTTCTATAAAATCAAATTATATGCCCTATAGACTGCCTACTTACTTACTACAGGGGACTCATTGTTTCATGGTATTGTGGGTCTTAAGATCTTTCAACCTTATTGTCACTATTCCATAGTCCACAAGGTATTATTCACTATTCTCCCATCTTTGATGAGTCTCAAAACACTGCTCAAACATGCAATCCACTACCTCCATTATACAATGGCTAAGATGAAACATTGAATCTGTGATTACCACTGTTACTTCATTTGGATAGTCATTTTCTAATTGCATTTGCCTTGTCTAACACTGCCAATAGCATTTGAAAAACCCTTAAGGTCGGCAAGGGGGTAAGGAAACTCATTATTAAAATCTCCACTTTACTATGCAAGGTTTGAGCTTTATTATCTTGTCATTTCTCGACCTCTTTTTGACTGTCACACCTCAAGTGACTGTGATTCTTCTTACCATAGATTGCATTTACAAATGTCAAAGAGCTACATAGTGTGCTTGTTATTAACTACAATATTTAGATTGCAAGATTTTTGTTAGTAGCTCTGATGTCTCAATCTTTTTGTATTGCAACCTCACTAATCCGTAGAGTTATGGTTTATGTTTATCTGAGGCCTAGGGTTTGTACCCTAGTCACCTCTTACCAATACTTCTATTGGTATTAAAAAACAACCTTAAATATTGGGTCAAAAAATTAGTTGTCTTGACAAGGTTGTGGTATGATCTTGGATTGTATCCTAGAGTGTGTGGGAAGCTTGTGTTTGATCATTAAGGTATGTAAACCTGATCAAGGAAATGATCCTATATAGCATGGGTTTTTCTTTAATACTTTCCATAATGGTTATTAGCAGATCACATTATTATAGTTTGTGGTAACCCAAGATTGCATTCAAGTATGTAATAAACTTGGTTTGTAGTTTAAGTTGTACACTTTTAAGTAACATTCATAAGGTTTAGAAAATCTTGATCACTCTCTAGAATATCCCATTAAACATGGGTTGTGTTTGAATGTACTACATAATTGATATAACACAACTGCTCTGCATATCAACTAGAGTTATAGGCTCTTTATTGCAGCAAGAGGTAATCTCTCTTGGATCATGCTATCATTACGTCATAACCTATTAAACTTGAGTCAATCTGAATGCACCCAATGATGATTGACACCTAATTGTGATGACAGTGATTTGTACATGAATTGTGCTCATATGAGTGCCTCCATTTCTATCACAACATGACCACATTAAACTTGGGTCACACATGAATGCATCCTGTATTTGTTAAAGCACAATTGTGTCACATGACCAATAGAGTTATGGATCACATAATTACAATCACAAGAACTTGTTCCTCAGTTATGCTCGTATGGTGATTCCATTACCGTTACAACATAACCCTTTGGACTTATATGCTCAAATCCTTACATTGCTTATTTTCTCTTTGGATGGATGGCTTCATGGATTTTTTGTGATTTATACAACTTTTGTTTAGATAGTAAATGACATTGGATTCTTTTTGAAGCTGAAATGATTTATTAATTATGGTTTTATGATGATTTTGAGTTTTATTTAGAAGGGGTTAATATGTGGCATTTTTATGTGCATGAGAATAGATTGTGATGCAACATTCAGGTATGGATGGTTTAGGAAAAAGGGTGGATTGCTATGATGACATAACTTGAGGTTGGAGAGTACCTTGAGCTACCTTGAAACACTTCCATGTGTTTTACTAGAATGAGAACTTGAGTGTAGGAATTTGAATGTCAGATAGAGGAAGTTCCTTTATTCTAAAAAGATAAAATCATAAATTTGTTGTGAGGTCCAATTGGACATCAGCGACATCTTTAATATTTGATAGAAATTTTGTACATTCCTAGAGATAAAATCATAAAAGATCTACTAGACCAATTCGGATCAATTTGAAATTAAATTGAAGGTCAGACAAAGGAAGTTCCATACATTCTAAAGATAAAATCATGTAAATTTTATCAATCCAATTTTAGATCAATTTGAGGTCATTAGGCTCTAATGAGAAGTTCCTACATTCTAAAGATGATGTAAATCTGTGAGGGTCCAATTTTAAGGATTTGTCTTATTAATTATACTTTCTGACATTTGGCTTGATACAAATTGTTACTTTAGAATTATGGTATTTCTTTTCTTCTAATTTTTTCAACCCTCATTTCAGGGAAGAGCTCCAAAGATGGTTCCTTGATTCGACTATGCTTTTCCACTATAGGTTCTATCTAGAAACACGAGCTTAGGTATTGTCATACTTAGGTACAACAGAGTTTGAGGTGAATTGCACTTAGTAGTTTGTGCTGATATGGATATGTTCTAGCCTGTAGTTAATTTTTGTAGCATAATAGATAGGTTAAATAGTTGTTCATATACCATTGTTTCATATTCTAAATTGCTACACCTTTTTCTAGGAGAAAATCACAGGGGGAGTTTATATATAAGACACTATTGTTTCAAATTCAAATTGTTGGCTCTTTCACAATTGTTTGCTTCATTTATTTGATCTAAGATAACCTGTTGTATAGAAGATGCTCTCAAAATCACAGTAAAATCCTTTATTTTGGGATGACTGTTCAAAATCTTCCCATCACAACAATGAACAAAAGCATCAGTCATTAGCCTACACTTTACAAGAGTTTCATCAAATTATACTTTTCCACTCTCTTTTCCATTCTAAATTTTATTCCCAATTTCATCCATGAAGAACTTCCTTAGTCTGTAGATCTTGTTGTTAGCCATAACTTTACTGGGTGTCGAGGATAGCTTTGAGTTTTGCAGTAACAATTGAAAAAATTCGGCCTTACCATATCAAATTGGTGGACCCCACCATCCATACCACCCTTAGGATGGTGGGGAAGGTGGCGACCCCACCATCCAGTGCTTCGCCCACCACTTGAAAAACACCACCCGATGCTTTTAACCACCACCTAAGGCCAATATGGTTGGTGGTTAAGGCATATAGTTTAGTCGAAGGGCATGTTGGAATTTAGCGGAGCCTCAGTCAGTAGCGAACTTTGCAAGAGTTTCATCAAATTCTAATTTTCCACTCTCTTTTCCATTCTGAATTTTATTCCCAATTTCATCCATGAACTTCCTCAACATGTAGATCCTGTTGTTAGTCGTGACTTTACTAGGTGTCGAGGATAGCTTCGAGTTTTTACCCAAGCAACAATTGACAAAATTCAGACTTACATCCATAACTTTACCAAGTGTCGAGGATAGCTTCAAGTTTTTACCCAAGCAACAATTGACAAAATTTGGCCTTACCAATTTGGTAAGGCGAGATTTAATCAGTGTGCTAGTAAAAACAGACCTCGACACCTAATAAAGATTATGTGCTCAACTAAGATTTACAAGATAGGGGAAGTTCTTCATGGATGAAATTGAGATAAAATTAGGAATGGAAAGAGAGTGGAAAAGAGTAGATTTGATGAAACTCTTCACAAAGACAAGAGACCATCAACTAATGCTTTTGTTCATTTTATGATGGAAGATTACTGAGGCTGTTATCACGGAATACAAAGGATTTTCTTGTGGTTTTGAGAAAGCTATCTTAGATCAAATAAATTAAACGAAGCAATTAATATGAAAAGAGCCAACAGTTTGAATTTGAAATGGTGTCTTATGTATAGACTCCTTGTGATTTGCTCCTAGAATAAGGTATAGCAATTTAGAATTTGAAACAATGGTATATGAGAAAATATTTAGCCTATTTGTTATGCTACAACAATTAACTACAGGCTAGAACATATCCATATCAACATAAAATAGCAGGTGCAATTCACCTCAAACTCTGTTGTGGCAATTTTTTTGTAAGGAAGTCTGCACTCCATGAACATTCTCTATGCACATCAGTATGTTGGTTATTATCTCGATCTCCTTTGTGATCAAAAGAAAAATGAAGTTCATTGCATAACTCATGACCATTTTGCAGTGCTATGATCCAATGCTCTTTTACTTTTTACTCAGTGTGTTCTCAATCACGCTTTGCAAATGACTTAGAGGACAGATCTTTGTCACCATTTGACAATAACTTTCATTGTTTTTGGACTATTTGTTATGATTCAATCACTGTTTGATAGTGTTCTTCCTTTCTCAGTCCTATAGGACTGAGGACAATTCATAGTTTGGAACTCTCTAACAATGGTAAATAGATACTAGTTCTTGTCTGGGGTTTGTAAATTTCTTTCCCCTACTTCCTCAACTCTAGGGTTTCAATTGGGAGATGGCGAGCAGGAGTGTGAACGGGAAGACACACGGGAGCGGGCATTTGAAATCCTTAGAGGGTGAGGAGGATTCTGCGGAGGATGATGGCGATCTGGGAGCTACTATGGGAGTCTTGGTTGCGATGCGAGTGGGCCTGGCTCCTATGGTTTTGTCTGGAATGGTTGTTGTGGCAGAGGATTTTGGTGATAGCATCGCTGGAGTGATCTCTGTCTTTTCTATCTATGGGTTGGGTCCTGCTCTTTCTTGGACGGGTTCTGGCTTACGATGGGTGCTGGTTACTCCTAGTTGGAGTGTTATTTTATGTGCTTTCAAGGGATCCCATGTGTCTTATGGCGACATTGGGCTCATTGTTTTCATTATGGTGAGTAGGGGTGGGGGTTGCTTTAGGATGACCCTGACTGTGGTTGTTGGTGCATGCCTTTGTTGTGCTGATGTGCACTTTTTGACTCTCCCCTTTGTTTGGCTGGGAGGGGTTGTTCATGGTGTGTTGGGAGAAGGATTTGTTCTTCTCAAGTTTTTTGGTGCTGAGTTGGGAAGGGGTGGTTCTTCTATTGGCTTGGAGAAGCCTTTTCTTCTTCCTAATGTTAGAAGGGTTTACTTGGCTTCTTTGGATGTTCAGGATAAGCATTGGTTGTTGGAGGTGTGGCACATGCTTGTGCTACAGGACTCTTGGAGTCTATTTTTGTCTCTTGGGCTTTCTTTTAGAGCTTCTGGGTACTCATTGTGGGTTCTCTCTGCTGTGGAAAGTGTTTTTGATGATAGAGTTTCAGTGATGCATGTTGGGTGGTGGGTTTCATTAGCTTCTCATGTTATTCTTGGGCTCTCTATTAGAGCTTTTGGGTACCCTTTGTGGCTGTTCTGGCTATCTTTCTCAAAGGGGGTTATCTTTTGGTCTTGGCTTTGGGCTTTCTCTTGGAGGAGTCCTCTGATATTGGGACTGACTTGGAAGTTGGGAAATGTTTTAAGTTGGTGGGGTAGATTGCCTTTCCCTCTTGCTCCCTTGGAGATTCATGTTGGTTTGGTTGTGGTTTCTCTCTTGGAGCCCTTGCATACTCAACCAAAGGATGGTGTGTTTCCCTACTCTTCAAGAGCTTTGAATTTCTTCCATTTCCTGTACACTATGTCTTATGTGGACGACAAGACAACTCTTGTTGGTCAGGAGTCATTTCCTATTGAGTTGGAGGTGGGTGTGTTGGATGTGGATGGAAGTCCTCTTCTCTGGTTTCCTTTGATGGCATTCCTATTGAGGTGGAGCCCGTGGTTGCTAGAGAGGTGTGCTTTTGGTGTTTTGGGTTTTCACAGTATCCTCTCCTATAGAGGGGAGCTTAGTCCTCTTGAGGTGGACTTGGAGTTGGTCTGTGTTGTGCTTGGGTGCTTCGAGGGTTGTTTCTCCTCTTGTGTGCTAGTGTTTTTGATTAAGAGGTTGGGTTTAATGGTGGTCTTTTCCATTAAATTTCCTTTTCTATTGTTGGGTTTTGGTCTACTATTTCTGAGCAGAAGGTTGGCTACTGCTTTGCGGTTCTGTTGCCTGAGTGTTTCAAGTGATTTTTACTGTCAAAACTTGGGTGGGGTTTTTGGTCCCGAATAAAACCAGGTTGTATCTAGGCTTTGGTCCCATGCTTGTGTGTCTTTTGTAGCCTGTGTTGTCATGTTAATCTGTTAGAGGTTGATGTTGGGCTGTTGGAGGTATGTGAGTTATCTTTTTAAGCAACTTGCTATTGTTGGGTTGATTTAGGCTTACTGTTGATCTCTTGTGTATTAGCTATCTTCTTTTGTAAAGGGTTTCAGGCCCCTTCAAAACCTATTTTTTACCTCTAATAAAAAACAATGGTAAATAGATACAATAAAGATGTTTAAAATTTTAGAAGTGGATTTTTTTTGAATTGCTAAAGCCTATTTATCAGTTTTATAACTTAAAATTATTTAAGCTATTTGAATAGCTAAACTTCATATTATAAATCTTTAAAGTACAATAGAATCGGGTTCTTAAAATGATTACAGAGAAGTTGAATGAAAAATAGTAAATTACTATTGATTTAGCTTTTCTTTTTGCGTGTTTATAGGGTTATTTCTTCTAGCATTTGTTAGGACTATTTTGGATTCTATGGAAACAGCAAAGGCAATTCAACATCCAGGTCTAAATGAGGTGATGACCCATCCTTCTATGATGAAGTTTGCAGGATACACCCAAAAATAGATCTAAAAATATCATATTTTAAACCTTCAGATCTTTAAGATCGTTGCATATTTGATTTGATTTTTGTATAGTTGGATGGATCTAAAAAATTGTTGCTTGAAAATGATGTAAATGAAAATGTTATTTGTTCAAAATAATCTAAGGGTGTTATTTTTCACTTGCGCAATTTTTTTTTTTCTACCTTAAGATAACCGTTAAAATTATCATTTTGTTAATCATAATATTTCATTGTATATTTGTATTTTGTTAGATTGTATTGGATAGTTAATGGTTAATTTTTTTTTTTTAAAATAAATTCAACATAATATATTTTCCATGTACTTCTTTTCATCACTTGTAAATCTAAATTTTTGTTACTTTTTGTGATCATAAAAAATAGAGATGATTTTAGTCTCTGTGAAATATTTTCATGCATGTTTGATATCTCTACAAAGTGATGAAAAGGCCCTAGGGTTTGGCAGGGTTTTGAGTATCCTTATTGTTTTGATGGTAATGTTGTCACTAAGTTCTCTCCTTGCCCAAATATAGTCACCTGAGAAACTGCCATGATGCTCATGACTGTAAATTACTTTGTTCTCCCTACCTTCTCACTATAAGTCTGATTCTTCAACTCTACCAACTACCCTTCCATCTTAGTGTCTTTTCATGCTCTTGCATCTATTCTCTTATGAATTTATTCTTATGACTCTGAAAGCTATCACTAGGTCTATTATGATTGTTAGGTCTTTGAGGGTATATGATTTTCTACTACAAACTCTTAGATTGTCATACTTTTGATGAAAATTCTCTAAGGATATTTGATCATTGACTTAACTCTCTGTATATTCTCCATTATGCATTGAAAATTCATGGTTTCTAGTTAACTATTTATTAGTGTAACCATTTCCATGTATCTTGGGACTGTCATACCTATAGGATAGTTTCCTTATAGATCTAAATGTAATTTAAAAGGTGCCCATAAATATTGACAAGTTTCATAAGATTGTTGTGCCAAGGTAGTAGATAGTCGTGACAAGTTTCATAATACTGCCATACCGCAAGAACCAAGAAGACACGGTGCGTTTTAGTGGTAACATCCAACATTATTGCAAAGGTCGAGCAATAAATGTGCAGTATGGCGGTAAATCAAATACTTCTCTTGCATCCCCACAAGAGCTAAAAAGAGACGGTGCAATGTAGTGGTAACATCTCGCATTATCGCGAAGGCTGAGTAATAACGGTGCAGTGTAGCAGTAACATCTCACATTACTGTGAAGGTTGAGCAATAACAGTGTGGTGTAGTGGTAACATCTTGCATTACCACGAAGGCCAAGCAATAACGGTGTGATGTAGCAGTAACATCTCGCATCACCACAAGGATCATGTCAAAACAGTGCAGTATCATAGTTAAACTATAAAATGAAATATCACATTTCTTTAAGGCATTTTTTTGAAACAATTTGCTTGCCTTGTGTATATTGCTTCCGCATTTTCATGTATGTCTAGTAGGGCACTTGTAACTACAACATATGACAAAAAAAATCCCTGTTGTTATGCTTTGATGGATGTCCCTTTGTTATTTAAATTCTGAATTATGGGAAATTATATATAGTAAATAGATTGATGGTTGTTTGGATAGTGAAATTAGCTCTCTTATAAATTAATTGAAATATCTCGAAGGATTATTTTAACTAAAGAGAATTTTGTGGTTATTTTTGTAACAATGATTAACAATGATTTTATAGTGCAACTAGCTTGCTATTTTCATTCAAGATACAAGTCATCAAAGTCAAGCACATACCAAGAAGATGGTACTTTACTTCAAACCCTCAACCTCACTTAGTTTAGTCTTCTTACATGGGGATATTAAGGAAGTTGCTAAAAAATTAATATATATCATTTTTTGTTTGTGAAGGAGAATCCTATGAGATTCAATATGGCAGTGGATCAATATCCGGTCTCTTAAGTAAAGATGATGTCATAGTTGGGAAACTTGTTGTGAAATATCAGGTTAGTAATTTTTGGATGTTAAGGCTTCTCAATTGGATATCAAAGATATTTTCTCATCAACTTAATTTGGAATTTATGTATAAATGGATTCTTCCATGGTGCAAGTCTTTACTCAGAAAACACATGAACCAGGGTTGACATTTTTGTTGTCTAATTAAGTTTCATGGCATTCTTGGGCTTGGTTTCTAGGAAATTTATGTTGATAATGTTGTTCCAATCTGGTTAGTTTTGATAGCCTTCATTATATAATGTCAACTTCATTCTATAATTTGAGCATATCACCTTTCTTAAACTTTGAACAAGGTTTTGAAATCAAGGGTTCAATATGTATATTTCAAGCCTATGTTGAATACTTTGTTTAAGGCATTTGTTGACAAGGTTGCAATTTTTTAATTGATTTATCTTTTTGCTGTGTTTGGAATTTTGTAAACTTGCAATATACAATGCAATTTTATTCTTTTTGAACTGAGACTAATAGTAATTTTTTTGGTTGTATTGAGGCACAAATTCATTCATGGCAGAAAAGGCAACACCGTGTTGCTCATATAAGATGGCACATTGCATATAAAGGATGAAAGATTCTAGCTGGGTTATTGTTGACTGCATTGAAGGAGAGAGCTTCATATATGGTACACGATCAACACTCTCCTTCTTGGATTCTACATGTTAAAGCTTGCTCCAGGAAGATTTCCCACGTTGTAGAAGTTTTAAGAGATGAAAGGGGCATGTGCTCACAATGAAGGCCTTCAAGCATGTGTTTCCATCATTGTAGAAGTTTTTGGAGAAGTTTATTTCTTGCAGTCATTTCTGTGCAATATTGTAACTCAAATTTTTAGTCTTGTGACTGAAAATAACAATTGTAATACTCTATTTCTAAGCTGTAATTAGAACACCTTTCCTTTATTAATAAATCTCACTGATTTTGCCTTCTTGATGGTTGTCTTATTGTGTGCAAT
>VDFB02104022.1:0-18241 GCA_007258455.2 Sequoia sempervirens | reverse complement strand
TGGGTAAAAACTTGAAGCTATCCTCGACACCTGGTAAAGTTATGGATGTAAGTCTGAATTTTGTCAATTGTTGCTTGGGTAAAAACTCGAGGCTATCCTCGACACCTATTAAAGTCATGGCTAACAACAGGATCTACATGCTGAGGAAGTTTTTCATGGATGAAATTGGGAATAAAATTCAAAATGGAAAAGAGAGTGGAAAATTAGAATTTGATGAAACTCTTGCAAAGTTCGCTACTGCTGAGGCTCTGCTAAATTCCAACATGCCCTTCGGGACCAACCATATATGCCTTAACCACCAACCATATTGGCCTTAGGTGGTGGTTAAAAGCATCGGGTGGTGTTTTTCAAGTGGTGGGCGAAGCACTGGATGGTGGGGTCGCCACCTTCCCCACCATCCTAAGGGTGGTATGGATGGTGGGGTCCACCAATTTGATCTAGTAAGGCCGAATTTTGTCAATTGTTGCTTGGGTAAAAACTCGAAGCTATCCTCGACACCCAGTAAAGTTATGGCTAACAACAAGATCTACAGACTAAGGAAGTTCTTCATGGATGAAATTGGGAATAAAATTTAGAATGGAAAAGAGAGTGGAAAAGTATAATTTGATGAAACTCTTGTAAAGTTTAGGCTAATGACTGATGCTTTTGTTCATTGTTGTGATGGGAAGATTCTGAACAGTCATCCCAAAATAAAGGATTTTACTGTGATTTTGAGAGCATCTTCTATACAACAGGTTATCTTAGATCAAATAAATGAAGCAAACAATTGTGAAAGAGCCAACAATTTGAATTTGAAACAATAGTGTCTTATGTATAGACTCCCCCTGTGATTTACTCCTAGAATAAAGTATAGTAATTTAGAATTTAAAAGAATGGTATATGAACAACTATTTAGCCTATCCTCATATGCCAAACAATTCAACTATAGGCCAGAACATATCCATATCAGCTTACACAAACTACTAAGCAATTCACCTCAAACCATGTTGTAATTCAGCATGACAAGACTCTAAGCTCGTGTTTCTAGACAGAACCTATAGGTGGGAAAAAAGCATAGCCATCCTAAGGAACCATCTTTGGAGCCTTTCCCCAAATGAGGGTTGAAAATTAGAAGAAAAGAAATACCATAATTCTAAAGTAACAACTTTTATCAAGACAAATGTCATAAATTATAATTAAAAAGACAAATCCTTATAATTGGACCTCAAATTGGACCAAGTAGATTTATGATTCTATCTTTAGAATGTAGGAACTTTCTCTATTGAAGCTTCACAACCTCAAATTGGATTGATAAAATTTATGATTTTATCTTTATAATGTAGGAACTTCCTCTATCAGAGCTTCATGACCTCAAGTTGGATTTGAAATTGGTCCAACAAATTTATGATTTTATCTTTAGAATGTACAAACTTTCTCTATCAAATATTAAAGATCTCAGGTTGGATGTCCAATTGGACTAGAAAATTTATGATTTTATTTTTAGAATAAAGGAACTTCTCTATCTGGACATATTCAGCCTCCTACACTCAAGTTCTGCCTCATAAAACACATGGTGGAAGTGTTCTCACATAGTCTTCAAGGTACTTCCAACCCGTTATGTCAACGATAGCAATCCAATCTTTCCTAAACCATCCATACCCCATCGTTGCATCACAATCTATTCTCATGCACATAAAAATGCCACATATTAACCCTTCTAAATAAACTCAAAAATCCATCATAAAACCATAATTAATAAATCATTTCAGCTTCAAAAGAATCCAATGTCATTTACTATCTAAACAAAAGTTGTATAAACTACAAAATCCATGAAGCCATCCATCCAAAGAGAAATAAGTAATGTAAGGATTTGAGCATATAAGTCCAAAGGGTTATGTTGTAACGGGTAATGGAATCACCATACTTAGCATAACTCAGGAACAAGTTCTTGTGGATTGTAATTATGTGATCCATAACCTGGTCATGTGACACCAGCTTGTGCTTTTAACAAATACAGATGCATTCATGTGACCCAAGTTTAATGTGGCTTCATGTTGTGATAGAAATGGAGGCACTCATATGAGCACAACTCATATACAACCACCGCCATCATACTAGGTGTCGGACTATCATTGGGTGCATTTAGATTGACTCAAGTTTAATAGGTTATGACGTATCGATAGCATGATTCAAGAGAGATTACCTCTGCTGCAATAAAGAGCCTATAACTCTAGTTGATATGCAGAGCTAGTTGTGTTATATCAATTATGTAGCACATTCAAACACAACCATGTTTAATGGGATATTCTAGAGACATCAAGATTTTCTAAACCTTAAGGAATACTTAAAAGTGTACAACTTCTAAACTACAAACCAAGTTTATTACATACTTGAATGCAATCTTGGGTTACCACAAACTATAATAATGTGATATGCTAATAACCATTATGGAGAGTATTAAAGCAAGACCCATGCTATATAGGATACATTTCCCTGATCAGGTTTACATACCTTAACGATCAAACACAAGCTTCCCACACACTCTAGGATACAATCCAAGATCATACCACAACCCTGTCAAGACAACTAATTTTCTGACCCAAGATTTAAGGTTGTTTTTTAATACCAACAGAAGCATTGGTAAGAGCGTGACTAGGGTGCAAACCCTAGGCCTCTGTAGAAACATAAACCATAACTCTAACAAATTAGTGAGGTTGCAATACCAAAAAGATTGAGACATTGTAGCCAATAACAAAATCTTGCAATCTAAATATTGTAGTTAATAACAAGCACACTATGTAGCTCTTTGACATTTGTAAATGCAATCTATGGTAAGAAGAATCACAGTCACTTGAGGTGTGACAGTCAAAAAGAGGTCGAGAAATGACAAGATAATAAAGCTCAAACCTTGCATAGTAAAGTGGAGATTTTAATAATGAGTTTCCTTACCCCCTTGCCGACCTTAAGGGTTTTTCAAATGCTATTGGCAGTGTTAGACAAGGCAAATGCAATTAGAAAATGACTATCCAAATGAAGTAACAGTGGTAATCACAGATTCAATGTTTCATCTTAGCCATTGTATAATGGAGGTAGTGGATTGCATGTTTGAGCAGTGTTTTGAGACTCATCAAAGATGGGAGAATAGTGAATAATACCTTGTGGACTATGGAATAGTGACAATAAGGTTGAAAGATCTTAAGACCCACAATACCATGAAACAATGAGTCCCCTGTAGTAAGTAAGTAGGCAGTCTATAGGGCATATAATTTGATTTTATAGAAGGATGCTCATGAAAGGAATCTTCAAGTGACAGTGAGTGAGTTGTTGAAGATTGCAGCTGAGGGTGCAATATCCAGTCTTAAAGGCAGTTAGCAAAGCAGTAAATGTGCAAGAAAATCAAATAGTACACAACAAACAATTCACAATGTTATCTTGCATAATGCCTTGAGTTTGAAGACAAAAATCTCATTGTGTCTTGATGAAAGTAGTGACCTTAATGGTCAATCACTGGAAACCATGATTTTAAAACATGTTATTGTGCTTATGGAGGCAACATTTTAAGCAAGGCAATGAGTGGTGGTTTGGAACAATGGCAGGTATGGACTTGCTTTATATGCATACTATGCAGTCTAGCTTAAGACAACGTTCTTAGAAGATATTGAAGGTGGATTATGGAACTCAAGGGTTACCATGATAAGGATCATTTAGCAAAGACTGAGATCTATTTAAAAGCCATTGCCATGAAGATATTAAAGATGTCGCATCAATTGGAGTAATGAATATAGTTCCAAAGAGGATAGTGTGCTGGGGAAAATTTAGGAGATCTCCATATTATCTAATCACAGGAAAATATATCATTTATTTATTTTTTAAATTAAAATAAATAATTCTAAACCCTATATAGGATACATTGATGCACTTCAAAAAGCATCCGATTTATTTTTAAAATTAAAAGAAATCATTATAAAACCCTATATAGGATACATTGATACTTCAAAAGCATCTGAGGTAATTTGAAATTATGCAAATATATGTCAATTAAATACCTGGATTACAAACAATAGCGTGAACAATGTAACCCTTGTTGAGCAGAGTAGGAATGAGATAAGCAACAATGAATCTTATGCCTCTTGTCACACAACACATTTGCTTACCATTCTCTCTGGGTCATTCTTTACCAAACACTTCCATTTTGGTGGTTATGCCCTAAAATAAGGTTTCACGGTTTTAGAGTATGTTTATTAAAATGAAAAACTCCATTCCAATAATGGGAAATAAGATTTCTAATTTAAAGTTTAGAGTATATTTATTGTTTTAGTATTTTGGTGCGCTATATTCTTGATTCCTTAAATGATTTATTCAAATGGATTGTGACTAAATAAATGACTAACTATTTAGTCATTTTTATTTGTGTGACTAAATAATTTATAGTCAATGACCAAATTAGTCATTTATTTACTCATTTATAGCTTAGTTGCAAAAAAATAGTAGATTAGTCATTTTTAGTTGTGACTAAAATTTTGTCACCTAGTCATTTATTTTCCAAATTCTACTAGTGTAAACCCTAATCCCTTTACCCTATAACCTTTAGCCTATACCCTCAACCTTGAACACTATCCCTCAACCCTCAACCCTATACCTTAAACCCTAAACCCTAAACCCTACACCCTCAACCTTCATCCCTATACCCTATACCCTAAACCTTCTCCCTCAACCCTCAACCCTAGAGATGAAACTTAAACTTTAATCACCTCATACCCTCAACCCTAAACCCAATATCCTTAACCCTAAACCCAATATCCTAATCCCTAATCCCTATATCCTATATAGCTAACGCTATACCCTCAACATTGAACACTATCCCTCAAACCTATACCATAAACCCCAAACCCTACACCCTAAAACCTCATCCCTATACTCTATACCCTCAACCTTATACTCCCAAACCTTAACAACATCATCCTCAAACTCCTCAACCCTTAACCCTATAGTACTCAAACCCTAAACCTTTACACTCTCAACCTCAACCTTATACCACCTATACCTCAACCCTATACCCTAAACTCGACAACACCATTAACCTATACCCAATATCTAAAACCCCTAATCCCTATACCCCATACACTTAAACCTATACCCCTCAACCTGAACACTATACTCAACCCCCAACCCTATATATTTTAAACCCCACACCTACACCCTCAACCCCATCTCTATATCCTTATACCCTCAACTCTAAATACATCCCTCAATCGTAAACCCTCAATCCTCAAACCTACTTAAAACCTAAACCCTACATTTAATTGTGTAAAATTCTAAACCCTAAACTCCTCAACCTCTTTTACTCAATATTCTCAACTTAATCCCTTTGGTACCCTAAATCCCGAATTAACACTATCTCCTCAACCCTATACCATAACTCCCTAAACTCCTACACCATCAACCCTCACACCATACTCCTATACCTCAACCTTATATGCTAAACCTTGAACATTGTCCCTCAACCCTATACCCTCAACCCTACACTTAAGCCCTAAACCCTACACTCTCAACCCTTAACCCTATACCTTATACCCTCAACCCTATACGCAATATCCTAAACCCTAATCCCTATACCCTATACACTTAACCCTATACCCTCAACCCTCAACCCTATATGTAAACCCTAAACCTTACATTCAACCTTGTACCCTAAACCCTCAACCCTATACCCGATATCCTAAACCCTAATCCTTATACCCTATACACTTAACCCTATACCCTCAACCCTGAATACTATCCCTCAATCCTCAACCCTAAACCCTACACCTTCAACCCTCATCCCTATACCCTATACCCTCAACCTTATACCCTAAACCCTTAACATTATCCCTCAACCCTCAACCCTATACCTTATACCATCAACCTATACCCTAAACCTGATACCCTCAACCTTATACCCAATATCCTAAACCCTAATCTCCATAATTCTATACACTTTCTAAGATATACCCTCAACCTTGAACACTATACTCAACCTCAACCCTATACCTTTAAACCTAACCCTACACCTCAACTCCTCATCCCTATACCTATAAATTCTCAACTCAACATCATCCCTGATCGTAAACCTCAAACCCATAATTCTAAAACACTCAAACCTCACATTTAAATTCTTGTACCCCAAACCCTAAACCCTCAACCCACTCCTATACGCAATAATTCTTAAACCCTAACTCTACATACCCCATACATCTAACCCTATACCTCAACCCCAACATTATCCCTCAACCCTATACCTTAAACCCCAAATGTTACACCCTCAACCTCATCCCCATACCCTACACCCTCAACCTTATACCCCAAACCCCAGACATTATCCCTCAACCATATACCCTCAACCCTATACTTGAACTTCTAAAACTCACACTTTCAACCTTTAACCTATACCCATCCTAAAGCTCTAATCCATATACCCTCTACACTTAACCTTATACCTAAATCCCTAACATTATTCCCTAACCTCAATCCCTATACCTTTCCTAAACTCCTAAACTCCCATGTCTCAAACCCCAAGCCCACACTCATCAACCCTATACCCACATCCTAAACCCTAATCACTATACCCTATACACTCCAACCCTATACCAACCCCAACACTATCCTCAACCCTCAACCCACCTTAAACCCAAACCCTTAACCCTCATCCATATACCCTATACCCTCAACCTTAACCCTAAACCCTGAACATTATTCCTCAACCCTCAATCGTCAAACCTATACTTAAACCCTAAGCCCTACATTCAATATTGTACCCTAAACCCTAAACCCAATACCTTCAACCCTATATCGAATATCCTAAACCCTAATTCATATACCCTATACACTTAACCCTATACCCTCAACCTTGAACACTATCCATCAAACCTCAACCCTATACCTTAAACCCTACACCCTTAACCCTCATCCATATACCCTATACCCTCAACCTTATAACCTAAATCCTAAACATTATCCCTCAATCCTATACCCTCAACCTTATACTTAAACTTTAAACCCTACACTCTCAACCCTTAACCCTATACATTATACCCTCAACCCTATACCCAATATCTTAAAACCTAACCCCTATACCATATACACTTAACCTTATACCTCAACCTTGAACATTATCTCAAATCAGAACCATCGAATTCTATAATTAACCCTAAACCTCTACATTCAACTTATATTTAAACCCCTCAACCTATACTAGAGCATTCTAAACTCTCACCACCTTATACACTTAACCCTATACCTCAACTCCAATGCTATCCATCAACCTCAAACTCCTATACCTTAAACCCTACACTCTTCACCCTCATCCCTATACCCTATACCCTCAATCTTATACCCTAAACCCTAAACATTATCCCTCAACCCTATACTTAAACAGAAAAACCTACACTCTCAAGCCTTAACCCTATACCTTATACCCCAAACCCTAAACCCTAAACCCCATTTATAATATCCTAAACCTCAATCCCTATACCCTATACACTTAACCTTATACCCTCAACCTTAAACATTATACCTCAACCGTGAAACCCTCAATTCAATTTCAACCCTATACTTAAACCTGTAACCACATTCAACTTTGTAAATTCTTAAACTCAGCCACCTCAACTTATACCTAATATCTAAACTCCTATTACCTATACCACTCCTATACACTTTTAACTCCTATACCAACCTTTAACATTATCCTCGACCATGCTGCCTCTTAAACTCCTAAACCCTACACCCTCGAATCCCTCATCCTATACCCCAACCTTATACCCTACACTCCCAACATTGTCCTCCTCTAATTCTATACTCTAAACAATAAACCAAAATCTCAACCCTTTTTGACCCTATTCCTTATACCCTCAACCCTGCACCCCTAAACCAGATACCCAATATCCTGGAACCCTAATCTTGCATACAACTTAGTATAATTTAATGTTATACCCTCAACCCTATACTTAAACCCTAAAACCTACACTCAACCTTATACCCTAAAACCTACACTCAACCTTATACCCTAAAACCTAAACCATAAACCCTCAACCCTATACCCAATACCCTCTACACTTAACCCTATACCCTCAACCCTCAACCCTATACCTTAACCCTAAACCCTACAACCTCAACCCTCATCCCTATACCCTATAGCCTCAACCTAATACCCTAAACCCTATACTCAAGAGCTTCCAATTGACCATTTTGGTGTATAAATTTGACACACTTTTTAAAGCCACTTTGGGACCTCTCCTAATGGTGAATACTTGCTCTAGGGAAATGGATGCCACAATAAATACTAAATTAGAGGCATTGGAATCTAGCATCTCCTCCCTTATTGATCTCAAAATTTCTAACTAGTCCTAAGTCCTTCAAAGACCACTTCAGTCATATTGAATCTAGTTCTCACACCAACATTATACCTTAGGGACCCAAACTTGATTTCTCTAGTTTTTTAGTACATACCCAACTAGTTGGATCTATTGTAATGAAAAATATTTTACTCTCCATAATACTCCTTGGAGGAACATGGTCCCTATTATCTTACTCAATTTAGAAGCAAAACTAGTTTACTGGTGCACATAATATAGAAATGTCAATCCTAAACCTAGTTGGATTAAATTCAAAAGATATATTTTATTTACTTTAGTCACATGTACCTATGAAGAGTTTACAAGAGCTTCAATCAAATTATGAAACTAGGTTTTGTATATGACTACCAAATTAAATTTGAGAAACTTTCCAACCAAATTGAAGGCTTGATATATTCTTTCTTCACCAATTATTTTTCATCAGTGGCCTCAAGGAGGAAATACATGTTGAGGTTAAAATGTTTAAATCAAAGGATATTGATGGTAGTTAGACATGTTTGGACAAACTTGTAGAAGATAAGTTAACAACTCATTGTCACTTATATATGTTCAATCCTTCACGCCTAATATGGTGAATTATATTGTTTCTAATTCAAGTCCTTGTGTCGTGCCTATAAAACATCTCAATAAAGTAGAAATGAGAGCTCATCGCCTGAGACAAAGAGTTGTGTTATAATTGTGATAAAAAAATTACCCTTGATCATCATTGTGTCAAACAATGTAACATGCCCATTGTTCTACCCAATAATTTTACTGTGTTTTACCCATAAGTGAATAGATTAAGATGCCAACACTTAGCAATAAATTTTTTCTTTTATATCAAAAACAATTTGCACATTTGAAATAACCTCATTCCAAACTTTCCCATTGCATTACAATGAAACATTACAAAAACCAAAGAATGATTTCTTATTCATAATTTCAAGATAACATTTCACATTTACAATTTCCATAGAGATGGATACACAATTACATACATAACTTCTACGAGGTTATTGAAATATAGATACAAATGGTCCATATGTCCTTCCTCAAATCTTGGCCACCAATTGCATGAGGGGAAGAATCACTCAAGCACTTTTTCACCAACCACAGACTTACTACGATCCCCTGCACATCTACCTAACTGGTAAGATGGCCCTACCCTTTGACGAAGAGATTGGTTTGGTAACCTCATAATACTAGCCTTCCTGGAGCATGTTGTTATATCCTAAATAACTAGAGCTTCCATATAGTGGCTAAAACCTACACGTATGACAATCCCTGCCTAGTATGCAAACTCAGATCACAGTGAACTAACAATGTAAACAATGGTTACACTACTTTGGCCAAAGTATTCATCACCCAAAATTTAGAGTGGAGGTCACACGCTCACCCACCCTTCTAGCTCGATTTGGTTTTGACCATTCATACTCTTTACATTCATCCCAAAAAGAAGGAAGTGATGACATAATAACTTTACTAACTAGGTTACACCATTTCCAATGGATTATTCTAACCCCAGGAATAACCAAGCTAACCACCTATTCCAACTAACATTTCCATCTAAAGTACTTCAAGACATCAATACATAAAACATTTCACATTTCATGCTACATACATATAGTATTGAAAAACTACGTATAGTATAAATAGAAACACAATCATATAAATTCCAATATAGAATATATAAGTATAATCCAAATAGAAAGGTTTCATCAAAACAAGAATCAACCAAGAAACATGCAAGCTTATCCAAAGCATCTTAACACATATTTAAATCAATCCTTTCCAAACAAGGCATCCATAAACAAATAACCTTTCAAACATAAATAAGAAAGGAATAGAAGTCAACATGCCTGTATTAAAAGCTCCAATTGATATTACTTCCTCCCTAGCTCAATTCCACAAGCCCGCTTGCTACTTCTTCTAAGTTCAACCTATCTTCCACTTCTAGCCTCTTACCAATTCTCTCAACAATTACAATTACAAATTCACAAAGCAACTCTCTAACTTTCAAAGCTCTCAAAATACTCTTGCATAGAAAATACAATAGAATAACAATGGAGAAATCAGAATGAAAAGTGTAACAAATGGTAGAGAGAGCACCTCTATATATGTACTAAAATTTGAGCATCTTAATGCTACAAACAAGATAACAAATCTGCCACCTTCCTATTCAAATGCATTGACTCAGTTGATTTAAACTCTTAGATTGCAACACATAATAATCCTCTTATTTCCAATTTCATAGAATGGATAAGTCGACTTCCTTCTTGTGACAACATGACTCTTTTATTGAGTCAAGGCACATCGATGCATTACTATAGGCTTCCTATTTGATTTGCAAGTCGACTACCCTTACAAATTTTTGCTATCTTTGCATTGACTGAGTTTTGTGTTTATCATATGGCTTTATCTGGACATGGCGCAGGTATTAGACTTCTATTGGTTTCCAATTTCTATAGATTTTGGTGCCACCTTTCTACTTTAGCACCCTTTCTCATGCACGGTTAAAGACTAAGTCAACAATATTGAAACTACATTTATTTTTACTTGCAACGTTTGAACAACATTTACCTTCACTTATGCGCCATGCATAAGTATCTTGACTTATTCTACTCATGCTTTATGTGCAACATCTTAAGCTTTGGCCATAGTAACATATATGGTAGTACTATGATGATGTGATATGCTCACTCAAAGTGCTTTTAATATATATCAAACAATATATATTATATCTTTTAATATATTCATATATATATTAATATATATATATATATATATATATATATCCACATGATTACTAAATGCATTACTTGTCAATTAAATATATATAAACACATATCAAAATAATTATATATATACATACATATATAGGTATATTAATATATATGTATATGTGTTTACATTAACATAATTATATACATGTATATATATATATGTGTGTGTGTGTGTGTGTGTGTGTGTGTGTGTGTGTGTGTATGTATATAAAACATTATTTTAATATCCCTTACATAAATATATTTATTCTCATATTCATTGATCGATGTATATACATGAAGTGTATATATATATGTCACATTCATCCAATCGATATTCCCATGCATATGGGTAATTCATTCATGAGCATACATAGATACGTCTACCTACGTATACTTATGCACGTATTTACTCAGATGTATGAGTTATCATAGACATGTACATATATACATATATACATTCTATGTATATACTTCAACAATTAATGTATAAATATGAACACACAAGGAATGACTTTCACTCGACATAAATTCTTAATAACATTTTCCCAATCAATAACATTTAAAGACTAAAACCATAAAACAATACAAAACATTCCCAAACCAAAACTGAAGATCACTTACCAATTCCCTGAACTAACTTGACTCAACTTAGACCAACTAGGATGTGAGCATGTGTATGCTCAATTAAGCTCATCAAAAGTTACTAGAACAAGTTCTTATCCTTAGTAATACTCTACCTCTCTTCTAGAGGTATGAATCTATTCCTGTACCCAACTTAGTGCATCGCAACAATAGTTAGCTGATAACAATACATTCATATGCATCATATATTTTCATCCTCAGAACATTATAAAATATCAAATTGAATTAGATATTCATTCATCACATTATACATCAAGATTCATATACAAAACACATTCATATATTAAAGCATTTTAACCTAACAAGGTAACAGTAAATATGTAATAACACAAGGGGGTGTAACAAATAAAAGCTATATTTTCTTGGCATGGAATGTACAATCGAGGTAGATGAGTGGGAAGATGACCCAAAAATCTAGGAAGAGGAACCACCCTTGGTTATGGATCCACCTATTGGTGATCCTCCTAAATTTTTTGTACCTATACATTGGTAGAATCTCCACTCCCTAGAACATGAAGGTTAAAGTTATTTTCAAGAAACATGCCCTCATAGTTCTAATTGATTCCATCAACACTCATTATTTCATCAACCCTAAATTGGTCATACATACATAAATACATACATACACACATACATACATGCATACATACATACACACATACATACAAGAAAAAGAAAAAGAAAAAAAACATACATCCATACATACATACATACATACATACATACATACATACATACATACATACATACATACATACATACATACAAACATACGTTCAAACATACATACATACATACATACATACATACATACATACATACATGCATGCATGCATACATACATACATACATACATACATACATACATACAAACAAACATACTTACATACATATAAAAAAAGAGTTAAAAGAAGGCATAATGCGAGAGTGTTATAACATGCTCATGTTATGTCAAATCACATAATGCGAGCGCATTATAACGGTTCGCATTATGTCAAAGCTTGACATAACACAAGCGCATTATAACACACTCACGTTTTTGTCTGCTTTGGGAATTTCCAAGCCTTTGACTTGAATTTGCCTTGGATTTCCAACCCAAAGGCTTGGATTGACTTTCCAATGCCCAAAGATGTGCTTTTCCAGATTCTCAAAAAAATCACATAATCTCGAGTGTGTTCCCCATCAGATTTGCATGTGTTTAAAGGTCAAGTCAAAAACACTTGGGTAATGTTAAGCTCTCTCTTAGCTATCCAACCATATATTTTTTTTCACATCTTGAGTATGTTAATGCTTTCATCTTTAATTTATTTTGTTGGTGTATCCTTTTTTGTCAAAAACCAATGTTTGGTATTTTTTTCTTTACTTTTTAACCATTCATTGAAATTTCAAATAAGTTAAATTTTAAAAAATTACACTCCATTCTACACATATTAAAAAAATGTTTTTCAATTAGTTTTAAAAACATTTAGTGGGGAGCACACTCAAATTTCTGTTTTTCAGGATGTGTCCACTTTGAAAATTAGTAAAAAACATATATTCATTAAAAAAAATAGCAAAAAAATTGGGGATAAACTATATGGTGTTAGCTAATTTCTCACTAAAGCGGTTTTAAAAATACTTAAAAAAAGTTAACATTTCAGGGGGACCACACCAGATGCTATGTTATGTTGTTTTTGAAAAAACAAGACCAATTTCTGTGGCCCCCCTTTTTGAGCCCCTTAATCTCTACCATTTTCAAAAAGAAATTAGTAGTTTAGGAAGTAGATTCAGAGCACTATAACTCTTGTTTTTGTTGCATCTTAAAATTTTGAGTGTAACTATCTTCAATTTCTCATCTAAGATTTGTCTTTCCTGATTTAAAAAAAAAAGTGGCCACTTAAGACCTCTTTTTGCCCCCCCATCTTTACTTACCCCTAATTCTTAAGACTGTAACTTAGTTGTCCTCTAGAGCGTGAAATAAAACATCAATCTATTCTAATTCGGGAATTGTAACACATTCATTCACAATCACATAAACTGGAAATTATCAATAAAACTCACAATGCATAATATAATCTAATAACTTAAATTGAATTGGTTCAACAATACCTCAAGTGGCCCTTGCTTGAGTTGCTGCTTCCACAAGATTTTTTCAATCACTCACTTACTCAACAAAATATATTATCAAATCAATTCTCTTGTATTGCATTCTAAAACATAACTATTACACAAAATCTAACAAGAAATTTGTTGGAAATATTGTTTAATAACACACATATTATCTTTTACATTCTACACTGTTAGATCTCCTCCTTGATAGGGCACCCAACTATATAGGGCTTGCGAGTGAGTCCCATTATTCATGAATTGAAAACAAACTAAAGAAGATATGTCAACTCTTCCTCGAGAATAGGAAGAGGACTGAGTCTTTAAAACAAAAATTAATAACTACTAAAATAGTAGTATGGAAATCAAACAAGGATTCTATGCCCAACAGACTTAACTATTTATAATAGATATGTGCTCTGTCATAATTTGGTCCTGTTGAGAATAGACTTCTTCTCTTGATTGTCTCCTTGGAATTAATCTAATTAACTTAATTGATTAAATTATCCTAGCTATTTAATTAATTATATGATTTGCATCTATTAACCTAATTAACTTAATCGGGTTAATTCACCCCCTTCCATGCTAACATGTTGTCCTATTAAATTAAATAGATCAAGTTATTTAATTTAAATCCCTAAGTCCTCTTATTTAATTAAATAACCCTATCATATCACATCTCCCGTTTTCATTAAATCACTTTATTTAAATGAATATCATATAATTCTTCTAAAAATTGCATAATTAACATTGTTTTAATTATCAATTACTAATAAATCTAATTACCCGCACTTGCAAAGGAATATTCCAAGGGAATATTCCTCCTTTGCACATTCCTCCAAAAGGAATATTCCCAATGAATATTCCTTCCCCCTTTTGCATATTAAAACTTTCTTTTAATTTGCTAATTATCTATTTCCCTCACCCATGAGAATATTCCAAAGAATGTTCTCTTTCTTCACTCATTTGAAAAAGGGGAATATTCCTTTTCTGTAACAAACTTACTTGACTTCTTGTGCAGGTTAACTTACATGACTTCTTGTGCAAGTTAAAAGTGTGTTTGTTTGGACAAAGGTGAACCCTTGATTAAATCTCATAATTGATTCCCATCCCTTGATGAGAATCCATGATCCATGTATCCAACTTCCTCCATCCTTGACCATTGGTTAAAATTTGATATCAACCCTCCATTTCTCATTTGTCCTCCTATAAATAGGTCACTATTTGGAGACAAATGGATCGATCTTTTAACATCAGACTTATGCTGTTAAAATCACTTGCACTCACACTCATATTTAGCATTTATTTAGTATCATTTTAGCTTAATTACTTGTATTAATTAGCTTAGCTACCATTAATGACTTCCATGGTAACATAGATGCATTCATGTAACTTATTTGGTAATTAGGGTTTCAATCTTTTTAGCTTAGAATCCATTTAGATTAGCTTTGCATTCACACATCTTGATCATCATAGCATAAATCATGTTAAAATAGCTTGCATCAGGCTCATTTATCTTTAAATCATGTTTTCATACACATCTATCATTGGTTTCATCGATTCTTTTCAATAGAATCGATCAGAACATGCTCATTTATCCACGAGATTGGGAAAGGGTCATCATTCCACATCAATGCGACACCACTTCCCCAATAGAACAAGTTTCAATGGATTAGAATAGGTATTTCTAAAGCTTTCATAGTTTAATATGCTAAGTTTTAATGGATTCCTAATTTAGTTTTGTTGAATGATCTTATTGGGATTGATGTTTAGTGGCATGGATATACTTTGTATCCTCATGGATCAAGTGTAATCAACCCATACCAATCCATTGGTCATACTAGGTGACCCACGAAGTAGTTATTATATAATCACCTTCATCTTCCTTTGAAAGCGATCACACTGTAGATATAGTTGACTCCTTTGCAACGAACTATAGTCTTTATGCTACAGGTTGGAAAGCCCATTGTTGCGGGCTGATAGATATATTTTGCTACAAATGTTAGTCTTATTTCCTAAGACATTCTCATTATCAACAACCATAAATTAAACATAAAATCCTACTAATCTTCATGACATTCATAAATCATACATACACATGTTAACATAAAATGTTTCTATTCCAAATGCTTAAAACTACATAAAAGTATATGAAAGGTCTTGGTAATGTCTGAAAGCTTAGCAGAAAGTAATGACATAAAGTATGAAACAACAATAGGAAACTAGCCAATTCTTCAACCCATTAATGCTCACATAAAAATAGTGTTATATGGTTTCATACTTCATTTTTAATATTTTCATCTCGATAATGCATCATAGAAAATGTTTCAAAACATTGATGGCAAAATTAAAAGCACACCATTTTTTGTAATAACTTTATATACTAAATAATTTTATTGGTAACCCCCTTTTAATTAGGTATATGGGAACCCACTTATTACTTGGGCATGCATTGCTGTTGTAAGTTTAGCTTTCCTTTTTTATATTAGAAAGCAATAAATTATTGAATTCAAAGCATAGTGTGTATAAGATGCACATCTATCTTATAGAGTATGCCCATCTTGTTTATACTCTTAGTTGAAACTAATTTCTATTTTTCTTCAACAACTTTGTAGACACTTAAATTTGTCTCTAGATGATTCCATTGTCATTAATTCACTTCACAACATCACTTCTAAATTAATTAATTAAATCATATTTATTTGATAAATTATCTTAATTTATCTATCAATATTAACTAAACAATTTTAATTGTTTAATTAATTAATTTATCTATTCTTCGAGTATTAATTGAATAAATCAAGGCTATTTATTCAATTATTCAATTATTCTTTTAATATCCAACCTTAAATAAAAAATTAAAAAAATATATATTTTTATTTAAGTCCGCCCATTCCTGAAAATTAACTAAATAAAATCTATTTATTTTATTCTTCATTTTTTCTCTCACATCATTAGTATATTAAAACTAATTATTCAATCTAACTAATCATTTGCACAAGTCAACTAATGATTAATCAAGACAAATCTTTTCCAAGTTCCTATAATACATATGTATCCAAAAAAATGACTTTGCATGTACATTTAACCCATGCTTCCCACTTCTCCAAAAATATACTCATGCAATCTCATCCGTTCATTTTATCAAGAAGATCTCGACCATTCCCATAAATCTAAAAAAATGATCTTCCAAAAAAGTCCTTTTTGATCCTTGCCATCTATCCTTTTCCAAAAAAATCTCAACCATCAAATCTCCTTAAATCATGGAACTCATTTTATGCACCAATTTCAAGGTGCCACTTGGGGATCTTTTATAACTTCAAAGCTCTCAATCAATTCCAACCCTCGATCTATAAATTCAATCCTATTCATTAAACAACCATCGCAAAAAATTAAAAATATCTCCTTTTGTAGGATGTTTTCATAAGATATCAAAGAATGCAAGGTTATAATGTGAGAGTGAGCATCCACATACCATCAATTTCACATCCAAAATCTTGAGAAAATCTACACTCTTAGTGCACAACAAAATACCTTTGAGAGGCTTGTTTAGAGTATTTCATTTTGGATTTATTTATCTCTTAAAGCTCAAATAGAGGTGAAAATTGGATAATGAGTTAAAAGTTTAAATTTACATGTTTAAGTCTTGTTTTCATGTCTCTTGTTCTTTTGGTGACAAATTCAATTAATTTTCAATTGTATTTGTATAATTTTCAGATTGTAGATTAATAATTCTCTTTTATCGTCTTTTTTAGTTCATAGTTAGTTTCTTAGCAACTCTTTTATTCATTACTATTATTATTATGTTTAATGTAATCGTTTTACTTATTGTATCTAGAAAATTAATGACTATCATCTTTCTAATTCAATAATGATATAGATTTAATCAAAATCAAGCAATAAATACATAGTAAAATTTAAATGAAATGAGTTGAGAAATTAATATTTGGAGAAGGATAAGGGGTGTTTAGCTATTTTCTTTAATGTGGTGACTTTGACTCTTGATGTTGATCTATGAATGTGTTGTGACAAGTAACTCATAATTAAGAATAAATTATAGATCAATTATTATAAACCTATTATAGAACTCTATTGAAGATTGTGCTATTAAAAAATAAGGTTACGTTATGTAGCTTGATCCTAGACTTAATATGTTACAATGATATATCCCTCTACCGTGGCTTTCTCTAACACTAGTGTAACTTTTAAATATTTGTATACTTGTGATTTTGAATTGTATTTAAATATTCTTTAAGTTGAAAAGTATACTGGGGTTTGCTTCTAAGACAAGAGCTGAAGAGCAAGACTTGCCTTAATCATAAGTCAATGGACTCTAAGAGGTTGATGTGCAATTTCATAAACATGCCACACAAGCAATGCAAGATGATGACACCTAATAAA
>VDFB02104021.1:0-23028 GCA_007258455.2 Sequoia sempervirens | reverse complement strand
AGGAGGAGGATGTAGAGGAGGAGAGACGTGAGGAGGGTGTGGCAGAGGGGGAGATACGGGAGGAGGATGTGGCAGAGGAGGAGAGATGAGAGGGGGATGTGGAGGTGGTGGAGGCCAGACAGGAGGAGGAGCAGCATCAAGATGAGGGATTTGGCGGAGAGGATGTGGGAGAGGATGATGATGATGACGATGATGCTATGGATGAGGCCAAGAGACTCCTCAGATGGCAGATGGTGGAGGGAGAGGAGGAGATATTGTCCAGTTCAGCATTGCCTCCCAATGCCACGATAGACCAGAGAGTGGTAGATCTTCAGAGGAGATTGGATGAGAGTGTTGCACAGGTCCAATCACTACAATCAGTGCTAGAGGTGGCCCAAGTAGAGTGGGATCAGGCAGTGATCCGTTAGCAGGACTCAACTCAGTGGTGCATTGAGTTTTCTGCATTATGCATAGGGCCCTCTGGGGATATTGCTCGTGAGTTGGCCAGGGTGAGCATGAGGTTGGGTCAGTACAGGACCTTCTATGATCAGGAGGTGCCTCATGAGTGACGAGATCTGGAACTATCATGCTCACAGACTAGGATAGGCAGTGGCCACCGATCAAGGAGTGGGAGTAGTAGCAAGAACCACACGAGTGCAGGAGGGTCTACCGTGATAGGGCACACATCAGGGCACAGGTCCCACCACTCACGCAGGAACGCCTCAAGTCACCACTCTAGCCGCAGTCACAGGTCTATTGGTTTAGTGCAGAGGTTCATACAGAGACAGCCACCAGTGGTTGATCCATCTACTTCTCAGAGTCAGGCAGCAGTGATGTCGCAGGTGTCTATTACTGTGGAGATTATGCCCTCAGTGTCAGTTCCAGCAGTTGCATAGGCAAAGGTTGCCATAGGTCTGCCCATCATTTCAATGCCAGTCCTAGAGTTCCAACCGCCACATTCTTCGCCATGAGGGGATGATGAGAGTCTACCCTAGGGGCATGTTTGTTATTAGGACACATCGTGTATAGCTTATTGAGCCTACGAGCTCCATTTTTGGGATATCTATTGACTCTATCCTGTGACATTGTATATTTTTGAGATGGTATTATATGATGATGTAGTTTTGATGTGGCCTACTTGTATGTTATGTGATGTTCTTTGATTTAATGCATTATGATATATGTGATGTATGATGTTGATTTATGATGTATCATGTATGTCCTATGATGCTTACTTATTATTTTGATGCTATGATGATGTAATGCTTACTTATATGAGATGATGATGATAATGATGTGCATAATTTATTTACTAAATGGATGCAATGTTGATGATTATGTTAATGCAATGTTTGTGATTATGTATATGATTTAATGCTATGGATGATGTATGTATGGACCTAATGCAATGTTTATATGATCCTGTATGCACTTATGTTTTTTGGATGTCACAGGATATCATCGTGAGATGGATGAGGGAAGATGACTAGACTGATGAGAGAAGATGACCAGACTGATGAGAGAAGATGACCAAATCGGAGGAGATGCATGTTAATTCCTAGACCAAATCCTTCAAAACTTTACCGTAGGACTTTAATATTTATTGCTCTTAATCATCATTGGGCAGCCTGTTGTAATGGCCAACAAACACCATGATATGGCATAGATCAAGGTATGCAAGGTCATACCATCACGTAAGACAAGCAATCACAGACAAGGATGATCATGACTCATACTAAGAGCGTGACTGCCCCATTCTTTTTGTCATAATCAACCACAAGCAGAAAAAGACAAAGACAATTTATGAAACGTCGTTGCTTCTCTAAATCTTGTTCCTAGGACATCCTTGAGAAACTAGCAGCATGATTTCCATAATACAAAAATAGAGCCCTTATCATGATATGTCATTGTTTTTCTAAATCCCAGAATCAGGACCTCGTTGAGAAACTAGTAGTCATGCGTGTCAATCGTCATGATACGTCACTGCTTCTCTAAATCCTATTAGTGGGATCTCGCTGAAAAACTAATAACATGATAAAAAGCCAAAAGACAAGTGTCAAGTGTTTTCCAAGTGCGTCTGGATGATGAGATGCAAGAGTGTCAAAGCTTTGATGATGCTACATCTTGGTGTTCCATAATTTCGTCTCTAGTAAGCTCAAATGGATTATTTGTGGCATCTTCAATCTCATATGGTCCTAAAGGAGATGATAATTGTTGTGATGGGGTAATGTGACTTCTAAGATCAAATTCTAAAGGATTTGGATCACTTGAGGTAAATGTAACTTTGGTTTTCTCCATGATTCTCTTGTGTTGTGATCTTCTCTTTACCATAAATTTTGTGTCACCTATGGGAGAATTGTGTTGATTTTTGTAATGTTTGAACTCCCTAGTTGACTCAAATCTTGGTAAAATGGATGCTCTAAGTCCTTTTTGAGCAATGATGATAATAGGGGATGAAAAGATGGGTGATGTGGGAAGTGATCTTTGAAAATGTTTTGGGACAACACTTTTGACTTACTCTTGATGTTTTGATGTTGGGATAAAGGATGTTTATGAACTTAGAAATCTTTAGGATAGACTTGTGACCTTCAAGATAAACTAGTTCATAGATGATAACTAACTTAACTAAGTTCATGGAAAAGGATACATTTCACATACAAAGTAGCTAAGTTAGCAGTTGGTTTGATTGATGTTTAAGTCACAAAGTTTTGGTGTACTTGAAATTTTGAAAAGTTGGATAAAGTGAAAGATGAATTTTGATGAAGGGGTGAGTGAAATGTTTGACCCAATGTTGACTTTAAAGTGACCCTTTATTTTGACAAGACCAAGGTAGTGAGAATGATGCTAGACCTCTAAAATGTTCAAATCCTAAAGAACGAATGTTGATTTAGATGAGAGGATGGATGGGGATGCCTAGAGCTATTTAGATCCTCCTAGCTTGAGCATAAAATTTTCTTAACAAGCGGTAGCGATTTTGATAAAGTATTGAAGCCCATTTCCTATTATATTGTGCACTACGATACCTACATTTGCAATGATGGGATGGAGATCTTCGCCTATAGATTTTTATTATGCGATGGATCATTTAGAGGAGTTTAGTATCATGAAAAAGACTAGTATTTTGACTCCAAAAGAATGCATATAATTTTGGACTATACCTTGAAGCGTTTCTACAAAAGTTTGCTACTAACCTATCTCTATTCTTGTGAAGTTTTAAAAGATGTTTCTTGAGAGATTTTGGAGTGAGATGTCTAAGTCTTAAATGAGGACCTATAGACCTTGCTTTAGGGATCCTTACTTTACGTGAGATCATATAGAAACAATTCAATTTTATGGAAGAAAGGAAGATATTTATTGCCACGTGGGAGGTGGTAATGTGGGCCTTCTAGCCTCAATATCAGCTTGTTCCTCTTCTTCGTCTAAAATGGTTGTTGTGTTTCTCCACGTGGTATTTGTTTCTTTTGTTTCGAAAGTGAAGCTTCTCAAACTACTAATGAGATTGGTTTGTTGTCCATTAATGAGTTCAAAGTTTGGCTAAATTATAGCACCTGGAAGATCAAGTTGTTCAAGGGAAGCAATTGGTCTCCAAATAGTCATGTGGGGTTCATTTTTCAATTTATCTTGCTTAATTTAATTGATTTTACAAACACTTATCTTGATTATGTTTCTAAAATAGATGTTTATATCAAAAACATCATAACTTTCACAATATCCATTTCATGAAAATCATGAGATTAAAGCCATAATTTCCTATGTTGTCCTTGGGAAAATATGGATTTGAGATTAATGTCAAGATATTTAGAAATCATTAAGGATAAATCCTTAGGAAAAGTAGTAATATCAAGGCTAACTCAAGAGATCCATATTTAAGCCAAAGTGTTTATAGTTTTGAAGATGATAGTGAATGTTTGTTTTTGTATCATTTTGAAACCAAGCAAAGTGTTAAGCTAACTCACAATTATTATAATACTAGGCTAGAAATGGCTATATTTGTTGAGTCCTCACTTGGATTTCTCCAAACACTAAATAATGCGAACAGTTAGAGATTTGGTGACACTAGCTCCCCTCCAAGGCACACACTTCTCGAGACCACCAAATCTCAAAATCCTTAAAATCCAAATATCAAAAGTACTTTTTCTCTTTCTACAATTGAATAGTACAAATGTGGGGTGGCTTCAGAATGACCATTCTTGCACCAACAAATATTAAGGATTTTTGGATTTCTAAAACAAGGTTTGTAATAAGGGTTTCTAGTTTAGGGGGTGCAATAATGAACTCCATCAAGAGGTCTCCCAACCCTTAGAACAAGTGTTTTATGCATCATAAAGATACTGGGGGAGAGCTATCATGTACCACTTCCCATTGATCACAATTTTCATTGCAACCACACATTTATATCACGGTTTGGAAGAGTCTGGCATTAGCTCATTATTGCTTGGGTCGCTCCCTTGGGATGAGTACTTTTTCCCACCAAGGCAGGCCCTCTAAAGATAGACAATAGCAAGGAAGTACATCTTTAGTTTGATCATCTTCATTCGTAGGAACAAAGAGAGAACACACGCTATGCCTTTTTCTCACACTCGCAAGGGGGTTTAGTTTTAATCTAGATTGAAAGACGTAGGTGATTTTGCAAAGTCTTAAGGAATGTTCATGTTTCTCAAGATTTCCAAATGGCACGAGATAATTGCATACACAGCCACTAACAATGTTGAAAATCACAAAACATAGCAAACAGTTATAAATTTTAACCCTTCAAAGCATTGATGAGTTCATTTTAAGCATTAATTGAAATATGAAGTTTCCTTGTTCATTCTTAAACCCAAAGTAAAATGATGATGTGAAGGTTCAATTTTATCCAACTTTGAGCATTCATTTTAAACCCAAAAAAAATGGTGAGGGTTCAATTTTAGCCAACTTTGAAAATGATCTTTAAGCCCAATTGAAATCTAGTTCGTCCTAAGCTTGTAATTTTTAAGCCCAATAGAAAATTAGATGTCCTAAAGCATAAAGAAGAAAGCATGAATGTTGGGTTATAATTGCCCCAAAACGTTAAACGCTTGTTACAATTATAGAATTCAATATAGAAAAGGCTTTCTTCACTTTAGCTCCATGTCTTTGAACCTACAAAACCCTGTTAGTCTAACAACCAAAACATAGTTAGAACCACAGCAGTGGTCAGATAAATCAAAGAAATTAAATCACATGTTGAGAAAATTAGCATAAAATTTCTTACCCTAGTTGGGCATCGTTGAACATGATAGTGTCACAATTTGAAATATGGGCATCGCTCTGGTGAAAACAGGTGTCGTTTTGCAGCAGAAATAGTGAGCATGATAGCATCGAGATTTGGTCTTGCGTTGTTGCTCACAATAGTGTCACGATTTGAAATTTGTTGGCATTGCTCTTGTGAAGTTTTGGCGATCGTCGTTTGAAATTTTCAATACCTCCAAATTAATTCAACATCGCCAGATTTAAATTAGCATTGGTGCATTAATTTTGCATTAGGATTTCAAATTGTGATGGTGTCACTATATGGCGACACACTTTAAATAGTGTCATTGTTTGTAGTTTTGGTGTCACTGTATCTTGCAAAACAACAAACAAAGAGAATTCAAGCTAAAAAATTGTTAATAGTTTTCCCTCCTTCTAGCACTAGAATGTGAGACAAGAATTGTTAGTTTGGATTGATTACGCTTAATCCATGATGAATTGAAGCATAATTTTCCCAAATAAACATACATCTACCAAACAAGATCATTCAAATTGAAAAGTGAAACTAAGCATTTTAATTGAAACTGAAAGTTACAAACTGCAAGAACAATTAAATTCCTACTCTAACCCATTTGAAACTTATCCCATTTTGGAATTGGTGTTGTGTTGATGTGAAATGGTGACCCTTTCCCAATCCTGTGATTAGTGATCCTATTTTAGTCGATTCTATGGAAGAGAATCGATGAAACCATTGTGATAAGTGGATGAAAACCTAGTTTATGCTAGAAATGAACATGATGCAAGCTAAGTTACCATGATTTTATGCTATAAATGATCTAATTATGCTATTGCTAAGCTAATCTAAGCTAATTCTAAGCTAAAAGATGAAAACCCTAATTTATATAAACAGGCTAAGATGGATGCATGGAAGCCATTAATGGATGCTTCAAGCTATTATGCAACTAAAATTAACTAAAACAAGCTAAAAGTGAGTGAAATATGATTGTGAGTGCAAGTGAATTTAACAACATGAGTTTGCTCTGAAAAAGATGGATCCATTTGTCTCCAAATAGTGACCTATTTATAGGAAAGCAAATGAGGAATGAAGGGTTGAGATCAAAAAGATTAATCAACGATCAAAGATGAAGAAGATGAGAGACATGGATCATGGACTCTCATCAACGGATGAGAATGCATGATGAGATTTAATCAAGGGTTCACACTTGCCTCAAACAAATACACTTTTGACCTGCTCACATAGGTCAAAGGTGACTTGTTAAAAAGGTTAAAGGTTAAAACTTGCTTAAGAACCAAGTGAAAATATCCCTTTTTCAAATGATGGAGGAATAAGAATATTCTTTTTGAGTATTCTCATGGGTGAGGGAAAAAGACATTTTGAAAATTAAAAGAAATAACTGTTAAGGAATATTCCATGGGAATATTCCCTTTATAGAGGAAAATTAGATTAATTGCTAATTTAAACAAGGTTTAATCATGCAATTAGGGGATTTGGAGGAATTAAAGGGATTTTCATTAAATTAAATGATTTAATGAAAGGGGGAAAGGTGAAAATGATATTTAATTAAATAACTTAGGGTTATTTGATTAAATAAGATGACTTAAGAGGTTAAATTAAATGTTTTGATTTATTTAATTTAATAGGATGAAATATTAGCGTGAAGGGGGATGAATTAACCTGATTAAATTAATTAGGCTAATAGATGAAAATGATGCAATTAATTAAATATCTAGGCTAATTTAATTAATTAAGTGAAAAGAGGATGGGTTAAAGAAGAAATGATGTTAATAAACCTATTTCGAGTGTATGATAACACTCAGGATATTTTTCATTGTCTACACAAAGAAAAGGATTTTTATTTCATAGTCAAAGTATGGAAGAGAGATGATGAAGAAGTTTGAGATGGATGGTTCCAAACTAGTATGCACTTCTATGGTGATTGGTTGCAAATTAAGTAAAGATGATGATTCAACTAAGGTTGATCAGTGCAAGTATAGGTCTATGATTGGTGTACTATTGTATTTGACTGCTACTAGAAAGGATATTATGCCTGCAGTCTATCTTGTGGCTAGATTTCAAGAAGATCCTAAAGAAACACATGTTGCTATTAAGAGAATATTCAAATATTTGAATGGAACTCCATATTATGGCCTATGGTATCCTAGGGATACTAACTTTACACTAAGTGCTTATACAAATGCAGATTGGGTTGGTTTTGTAGATGACAGAAAAAGTACAAGTGCTGGTGCATTCTTTCTTGGTTGCAGATTGGTGGTTTGGTTGAGTAAAAAGCAAGATTTAGTTTCTTTGTCCATTGTTCAAGCTTAGTATATTGTTGTTGCATCTCTTTGTACACAAGTTTTATGGATGAAACGGATTGAAAGATATCAAAGTAATGTATGATGATCATATTTCTAACTTCTATGATAACACACTCGTGCAATTAAAATTTTAAAGAATCCAGTTATGCATTCAAGGACAAAGCATATATCTATCAAGTATCATTTCTTGAGAGAGAAGGCTATGGAGAATGAAGTAAAACTTGAGTATGTACCTACGAAGGATCAATTTGTTCATATATTTACAGAGGCTCTTTCTAAAGATACTTTTGAGGATCTCTAGGTGAAGTTAGGGGTGATTTCCACTCCTTTCGTGAACTAGATACATATGGAGATGCATCAGTCTGGTGGGTCTATGGATCTATCTTTCTTCTGGACTGATGTTTTGGTGGCTACCTCTTAGGGGGAGCGGGTAGTGTCATGTGTTGTCATTGAAAGTGTATTTCATTCTTAATGTCAAAGGGAAAATTAATGCAAAATATATTTTTCCTTTTCCATTGATGTCAAAGGGGGAGATGAGGAAGATATGAAAAAGATTATCTACTGATATAAGGAAGAGAGGAAAAAAAATTGTCTACTAAGGGGGAGAAACAAAAATCAAAATCATGAGAAGTGTTTAGAGCTAGAGTGTTATCTTTGATTATTTTTCACATCATGTGCTGTCATCAATGACAAAGGGGGAGATTGTTGCAAGAGTGAAGGTTTTTTCATTGATGTCAACTGGTTAACTAGTTATCAACTAGTTTTTGTTGTCATTGATGTCATAGTTATAGGTTATTGCCTATATATGTTGAAGATATTAAGAAATTTGTAATGGAAAGGTTGCAGGTATTCAGTGGTTGCTCTGGGTTTTGCTCCGATATTTTCTCCTATGTTTGTGTGGTTCAGATATGTTGATCATGGCTGTTGAAAGCTACTATATCCATATTTTGGGCCTCTAGATCATTGTACAGTGCAAGTTATGTTCACCAGTTGTGAACTGTGCTTTTTGGGGTTTCTGGCTGAGGTCTAGGAGAAATGTAGTTGATCTAAATTTCTTCTTGGATGAGTCTTATGACTTGTGTTTCTAGAGTTAAGTTTTTATGGTTGTGTTGAAGATAATTTTGTTGTCTAGGAAGATTGGATTGTGTTAAGGGTTTCATGTGCTTAATTGTTCTATGATTTTTTACACTAGTTTGGTTGACCTTGTGTTAAACACTACTTTCAAATATTATGAAGTGTTTTGGGACTTATTTGGGTTCTCATGAAGCGTGTGTCTGGGTCACCCTCATTCTAATTCCACCCTAGAATTCTTTGACACTAACCTAATTTGAATTTAAATGATGTATGGATGACTTTGGATATGTTTCAAAGTTGAAGATGGTATAAATACTAGATGAGATAGTGGTGAAAGGTATGAAAAGAAATAGATTAAGGTAGATGTGAGTCAATGTGTATGTGATACAAGTTTGGAAGATTAGTGTGAAGCCTACTTGTTGAGTTTCTAGATGCAATGAGCTAAAGGTGTACTCTATCATTCATGCATGTCTGTAAGTGGTTGAGTGAATCGTGGTGGAAATCTCTATTGCATTGAGATTGTCTTCTTTGTGTAACATATCTCTTCTATCTTATTTGTATCCATGTGGTCGTGAGCCCTCCAGGTGGTTAACCCTTATTGGATAGTGAGTCCTAATTTGGATACCGAGTCCTTGTTTTTGGCAATGAGCCTACTCTAGTAGTGATCCTTTGTAATCATCTTTATATTCTTTATATTATGAGCTAACCCTCACCGTGGTTTTTCCCTTATTGGGGTTTCCATGTAAATTTGGTGTTATTGTGTACATGTCTGATGCTTTTTCAGTTTCTACCTTTGCATTTAATGTTTAATCATTTTAGTAGAGTGAAGGATTTGTGATTGATCTAATTTTTGGTGAAAGTTTGTAAAGGTTAAAAATTTTCACAACCGATTCACCCCCCTCCTCCTCAGTGGTCTTGTTCAACATGATGCTATGACAATTATTCTAGATCAAGGAAATAATTTATAGATATAACACACAAATATGATGGTGAAATTGGCCTTATAGAAATTTCTTAAATTGGTAGCCATGATAAAAGGTCACAAAAACATAATGGACTAGGAAAAGTATTCTAGAAAGAAGAAATAATAGCAAAACAAAATTTTGAAACTGGAATACAAAAGTTCCACTATATTGATAAATAGAGATAAACACTTATTATACCTCTCATTTTATTGGTTACATTTATCAACTTCACATTCTAATTAATTTAGTTCTCATTGTCTCTAGTGATTTTACTATCGACTTCTATGAAGTTATTAGTAAACTTGGTGCTCTATTCCCTAACAATTGGTAATAAGGTACTAGCTATTGGTCATAGTAGTTTTCAATTAATATAGGTCGTATACATAAGGAATCATCAAAAATTTGATCATTTGTATTCTTTCAATAATTTTAACTTAATATTATCTTTCAAATGATAATAACCAATTATAAAGATAATAATTTTATGAATGACCAAAATAATAAATATTATGCATTTTCTCATTTTCATATATATATATATATATAAACAAATGTATATATACATTTGTTACAAATATAAATACTCTTCTTTAAGATTTACTTTTGATTTACTATTGAAACTACAATAAGTAATGTACTTGAAAGTTAATTATAGAATGGGTGATCCCACAAAGTTGGTTTACAATTTCTGGGAGGATCTAATTTTTGCTGAAATCACATATTTTTAGAAAATATAATGATTTAAGCCTTAAAAATTTCCATTTAAAGCATTCCAATTGAGGAGGGTTTGATCAAACTACCTTAAATCAAACCCCTTTGGATAGAACCTCGCTAGTTTTAAACCATACATATTACAGAGTCTCATTTACACCTATCACAATGCTGATAAAAAACCACATTTGATTTATCTTTTGGGGGATCAAATGAATTCATTTAAAATTTATTTATTGTAAGTCTATAGTCCTTATTATAAGCTTCCCAAAAAGTATAATTTTAAATAAATTTAATTTTATTATTATATTTATTTTTTATTTCTTGTGAATGTAGGTTTTTCACTAAAAATCAAGCTCTCTATTCTGCACATGTGGAAAAATAATAGATTATCAAAAAAAACAATTGAAAAATATGAGTGCACCAAATATTGAAGTCCTTGATCCAACAAAGAAAAATAAATTGAATTTTGATACATACAAAAAAAGTTACGCGTTATACAGTCGCGCTATGTCTGAATTATAATTAGTTTGACTTCAAAAATTGATTAAAGAAAAACTATCTAACTAAGTGGAAGTAGTAGATATTGGAGTTATGAATCTAAATTCAAAAGAATTAAAATTTTATCCTTCATGGAAAAAAAGTTATACGCTATACGGTGAGCGTCACTTTTTTAAAATGTTGTTTTCTGGAAAAAACTAGTTTTTGAGAGAGATGGAAAATGAAGTGCAATCTGATTCCAAAAATTTTGAAAAAAATATATTCATAATCTATAGAAAAAATTTAACGAAACTCTCGTTTGCATCATCTTCAAATTCCTCACGGTTTAGCCACTATACGTGCCTAAAGTAAATATTTAGTTAAAAAAAATTATTTCAGTGTCTAGTTTGGCCAAAAATTGTAAACCACTATTGTAGGATCACTCATATATAATAGAAAAATATTTTACACATAATTTGATTATCATGAAATATTATTTATTATAGCTAGAAATATTATAATGATATACACCCTTGATATAAATAATATGACTTAAATTTATTTCCCATCCCTTAGCATACATTTTAACAAATCAATGTTTTAATTGTTTAACCTAACTTATAGAATAACATTACTTTAAAAGCTATTGGCATTATTTTCTTATTTTAACTTCATTATTATCTAAATTTGAAAGGAATCTTGAGAATTACTTTTTAATTTTTAGAAAATATTATATTATTAGAAAATCGCATATACCTAGATAGTGTTTAATTAAATAATATTAGGGAAAGTAGACATCTTGAAATAATTACATCTTATAAGTTGCATTTTCCATAAGAAAAAACAGAATCGTATTCTACCACATCACAAGAACAATGACTAGACAAATTTTCAAGGTTAAATATTATATCGGTTTCTTTTCAATTTTTAAAATAATTTCCATACATTTGCATTTGGACGAGAGCTATAGTCAAAATGTTTACTCGATTTCCTTTATTTTTAACCTTTTAATCTAATATAAATACATTAGATCACATTCCTTAACAATTATTCATTATGTCATAAAACATGTAATAAAAAATTAAATTGCTTTGTTCATTTACTATTATGTTCATAAAATTTAGTTAATATAAATTATTTATGTTAATATGATGCATTAAAATATAATTGAAAAATACAAAGTTTGATAATGTAATAGAAATAATACTATTTAGTTTGATGATCACTTCACTACAATATATAAGTCTAACATTTTATTTATTGAGATTTGAAAATATTCTAATATTCACAAATGTTCATGCGCTCTTGAAGGATTTGAACTCCAGTATACCTGTATAGATTACATTAAAAATGTGTCATTATTGGATAATATTTCTAATCAATTAAAATAATATAATCAACAAAAAAAGGGCATACCTTCCAAGCATCATGATAGTGGCTTGTGGATTGGTCCCAGGGCTATATTTGAAAATTGAATTATCCACAACCCTTAAATTATCAACATCTTTCACATGAAGTTTTTTGTCAATCACAGAATCAACTTCACATCCTCCATGGTAATGCCAAAATGTCGCTACTGTATCTTTACAAAACTTCACCAAAGCATTATTGTCTAATTGATTTTGTGGTAATTCAGGCCCTATGAATTGAAGGATGTTGGAGTTTCCCTTTCCCTTAAATGTAAATTCATGCATAGCAAATGTCATGGTAAGATTTGATAGTACCTTCATAGTAAGAATGCATTCTTCTTCATCAAAAGGATGAGAAAAGTAGTTATATCTTAGAAAGGGGTTATCTTTGGGGTTTTTACTTTTAAGTCGAAGCTCCCCTGTTGATAAAGGAAAAGAAACCTTGGTAATAATAAGTCCTAAATTTTGATAGTGTGTGGCATTTTCTTGTTGAGAATAACTAAGAGACTCCATGTAGACTTGTGAATTGTCTAGTATACCAACTACTTGTACTGGACAAAATTCAAGTGTTTCAGGGGATTTTATAGTGATTGTTGTACGTGGTGGGTCTTTAATTCCTTTTCCTACACTTTTTAAGTCTAAAAATATAGGAATATTCAATTCTTTAAGTTGTTCTGAGGGGCCGATTCCACTTAACAAGAGAAGTTGTGGACTACCTATGGTTCCTGCTGACAAAATTACCTCACTCCAATTTGACAGTTGGTTGATAAATACTTGATAAGACAGGTCATCAACACTACTCATAAACTCAACACCAATAGCCTTTAACATCCCTACAAAAAAGAATAAATAATCTTAGAATTCTATTATAAATTGAAATATTATTATCAATAAACATTTTTTCACTTTTATAAAAAGATAATTAAGAAAACAAATATTATTGAAAAAATTGAAAGAAAAAGAAAAACTTTAACCAAGATATTGGAGATTCAATAATCAAAATAAACAACTATTTTAATTAATATTTTATAACAAAATAAAATAAGAAACATAGGAAAGAAAAACTACCATAACAATTGTTTTTAATAAAACATATAGGTGAAGAATTATATAATAACAAATAAGTTTATACTATATTCTTATATTAAGAATTAAATAGAATAAAAAATAATAATTCTACCTTTTAACAACAAATTAATCTAACAAGGTATAATGTCATTGAGATAAACATAAAGAACACTAACTATAAAGTATTAGATAATCAACTATTTAAAATATCATGAAAGATTGAATCAAGAAATAAATAAGGATTGTTCATTTATAGTCATATTCAAAAGCTACCAAAATAGTTTATAGTGACATGCTGTTTTTCTATCTAGTATATAATTATCATTTATTAGAATTGGTTGTTTTTAATAGAGACGTCTATAATTAAATAAGTAAATTTAAATTTGAAACAGGAGAATACATAAAATCATTGACTTGAAACTATTATATTTGATAAATCATGCATTCCTTGGAAATGACAAGTAGAAAAAATTAAAATATTTTTTGTTCAATTAAAAAACTATAACATATAATGACAACAAATAAGAATGATATACTTAAGAAGTTACCCACATGGTCTCAATTAAAATTTCAAGAGGTAAAATAAATAGAACTAGTAGTAGATTCTATCCTAAAAGTATATTTCAAGAGCAACCCAATAGTGGTCTTGCTTAAGATCTCAAGAACCACATGTTTTAATTAGAAATTTTTTTCCTTCATCTTGTTTTTTTTATTTTCTCGATCCCTAAATTTGAATACAACTAGTTCTAAACTATCTTTTTATATTTTCACTATTGAATCAAATAAATCATGATTTAAAGAAAAACATCACATAGCATCACAACATTCATTTTGTATTCCATAGTAAAAATTCACCTGAATCACTTAGAACATAGTTATATGGGTGAATTTCACAAGATGGCACAACACTTCTACACAATATTACAAAGGTATATATCTTGCTACAATAGTTTACACTATTCATTATGGATTTTAGAATCTATAGCAATTAAGGAGACTCATTTTACAAGAATGGGACAAGTAACTTTAGGTGTTATATAACCTCTATAATCATAAATTCCATGGTGCTTATCCTATACAATACATTATGCCTCATATAAATCATGCATATTATATAATTGTAATATTGCACACTATTCAAGTATGTATAGATTCAATATTATTCCACTAAAACTCTTTATTAATTCATTTTTCATTTTATTAAGATAAAATATTTAATTCAATGGTAGATAAGAGTTTTTTAGGTTTAAAGAAAACAAATCCCAAACCAGAAAAATATAGAACAATGCAAGAGGAAAAAAATAATAATCTACAATTTAATATTTTTTTTACTCAATATTGAAGATTAAGAAAAAGAGTGTAAATATCAAGTTACTTATTTATCTCAAAAAATCATTAAGAGAAATACTAAACTAGAATTGTATTTTCCTTAAGCTATTAGATAATAAACTCAAGTATAAGATTTACATCATATTTATTGAAAAATAAATATTTTGTTTATATTCTTGTTAGTGTAAATTATTTTACAAAAATCTATTTTGGAATACCAAATCCAATAGCATTTTACACACACCTCTATAAAATTCTATGAAAGAAAAGTCTATTAGTCAAACCTTCCTATATTTCAAGGAAGGCATACCCTTTCTAGATATAAGTCCAATGGACATACCACTTGGACTAAAATAATAGATGGGAATAATCTTATAAACTTATTAAGGGGAATAGAACATGTCCTTTATAAAATAAATATTATTAATTGCTCATAATTTTTCTATTTTTCATGCGATGGTTTTGCTAAATCTTTTGGCAACAAATACTTTGTAGTCATAAATAAAAATGATAAATAATTTCAAAGTCCTTATCAATTAAAAAATATTGAACAAAACATAGATTTTGAGAGTAATGTACTCATTATTCTATATAATATCTACAAGAATTTTATATGATGGGTACATATCTAAAAATTAAAAAAAATTATACAAATGAAAATCATAGACTACTTTCTAATAGTCTTTATGAGATTTCCCAAAAAGGGACTTAATTATTTTGAAAAAAATAATGAACCCAAAATTTTGATCAAACTTACAAAATACTTAATTTTTTTCCATTTGAATTTGATTAATTGAATGAATTATCCTTTGTGAGCCTATCTTTAGGCCTATTAGAACTAGGAATTATATAAGAAAAAATCAATATTTCAAGACACCAAGAATAGTCACTAAACTACATTTGTACATATACATATATGCATATGCCTACACACAAGGGTAGAACACATGCATATATTAATTTGATGTCAAAACATTTCTCACAATATATAATTCTTAATTTTTTTGATAAAATATAGTAACAAAAAATTTATTTAGAAAAAAACACCATTCAAATAAATTCACTATCAATATTATGGTCATCCTAACCATGCCCTTGTATATGAAGAAACTAGTTCATCAAAATAGTAATATGTTGAGTATAAATAGATATGTTAACATAAACATTTGAAAGGGCTTAGTAAAAGGGAAAGACTAAAACCTTTTAAGAGAGTCGAGGTATAAACTTTTTTGACTAATGCTCCAAATTGAGGTGGGCTCTCCAAATAATAAGAAAGGTTAAAAAAATAAGGCAGTTAAGGAATTCAAAGGGGATGCAATTTTTTTTTTTGTTAACAACAAGGGTATCCTTGTGACTCAACCCATCACCCAAGGGGGTGAGTTGAGGCGAGACTAGTTCACTATGGGGGGACCCAACAACCCACAAGCTAGTCCCAAATGGGTAAACCCAGGAGTGGAGTCAAACCTGAAACCAATGGGGAGAAAACCCATGACCCTAGCCAACTCTACTACCCATGTAGGCTAAAGGGGATACAATTTTAATTAATTTACTTTTTTTGAGATTTTATGTTCTAACTACTTCAACTATAAAAAATTGTTGGCATATGACTTATTGAAATTTGTATTTTCTTTTTCTAAGAAATGAAGGTTCTAAACTCTATCATTTGCATTGAAAATTCTTAAAAATTTGACAATCAAACTAAAACATATCAAACAAAACTAAAGTTGAAGGCTATCACAGTTACATAAATGTAGTATTATAGAAGTCATTTTTCTATCAATGATGTGGAGCTTAAATTACCATATGTTTAAGGTGTGTATTCACTCAATTAGGTTAGAGTGCATGTACACTATCATGTATATAGTCTTTTATAATAGCGAGATTTTTGTTTTAACTATATAAAGAATTAAAGTGGGTTTTAAAAGTTGTGATTGTAACATTCAATGCTTGTGGGAAAGTTCATGGAAATGAATGATACAATAGGAAATATGATGAGAAGGAGATTTAAAAAGTACTATGTATACTCTCAAAAGTATTTCAAATCATACTATTCTAGTGTATGACACTAGAATTTTCTCACATCCAGTGTCAATTTCTTACACAAAAACTAAAAAATAGGGAAATATATCATTCTAAAGGTGGATCATTCTAGAACCCACATGGAATGCATGCACTTGACATTTCATGGCAGAAGGGTGACCATTGTGGAAATATGGTTACTTTTAAATTCTTGTACATGACATTAGAAGTTGTAAATACACAAATATTTACTATTAGTTCTTGTATTTTTTCTAAATCTGCCTTAGCCTTGAAAAAAAAAATCAATTAATCAAAAAATTAGAATCTACATTTTTCCATTAGTAGAATTTTTTTTTTTCTAGAATGTGCTTTCTAATTCCAATAGATTCTACTTTTAATTTTCAAAAAAATGTAAATCCATAAAATCAATGGGAGAATATTGACCCAACCAATCAAAAAATAAAAAAAGAACAATAATTTGGAAAAGAAAATCATGTGACTTTCAAAATTTTAAGAAATGATAACTGGAATTTTTTTATATAATTTTTTTTTAAATAATGAAAATTTTAAATTTTCACTTCAAAAACTATTATGGATGCTTTAATCTTTTACGCACCTGATTTTATATTGGAAAGATTTTTTCTTACTATTTTACAAAGGGAAAATTTAAAACAAGTGAAGAAAAGTTAAGATGTGAATCAAACAATGAATAATAACTAAATTTTTAAAATAAGTAAAAAAAAAAAAATGAAGGTATAAATGAAGAAATAGAATCACGATTATTACATAAACAAATACAAATAGTTTACAAATTATAGAATTACTAATGAAAATAATAGTTTCCTTATAAAAAGGAGTATTAAGCAACTTGTTTTATTCTTATGAAAACACATCATCAAAAACATAATTTATTATTATAAAAATAAATTCACTCATTTAGTTTATTGAAAAAATAATAAATAATCAATTCATTTTAAAAATAGATTTTTTTTAGTCATTAAATTTTTAATCTTTTGAAAAGTATGGAGTTCAATTGAAAACTAACCTCCTATCTAAAATATCATAAAGGGGAAATGAAAACTACAACAATGACAATGTAACAAAAACATACACACATGTACATATCCATAATGGATATATATCTCTATATACATATATGTGTGTATACATATATATGTAGATATATCTACACATACATACACATATATATACACTAAATTAATTTAGAAAAAATAGTAATTATAAAACATATTTCTATATTACAATTTATAATAAAGATAAAAAAAACTTAAAAATAATTTCAGCCATCTTAATGGGGCTGATGTGGTCGTTTCTGGTAACAAAGCCCCCAAGCGAAAAATTAACTCATAGAAAAAAAAATTATTTATTAAAAATGTAACAAAGTTTCAATCATTGAAAATAGAACACCACTTTCAGGAAAGAGGTAGAAAGCTATCTTACTCGCTAATAAAAATCAAGAGATCCCATGTTCAACTCAAACAAAACTTTTTAATAATTAAAGAAATGCCAAACCCGCGAATGTACATTCTCAAAGTACAAAACATTCATGTTCAGAACAGAATAAAGACATTCAATAATTCAAAAAAAAATATATCAAACTCAGAAAATTGACAGAAAACTGTCTTACTTGACAATAAGAGCCAAAACTTTCAATGTTCAACTCACAGAAAACTTCTTTATAATTAAAGATACACCAATCCTCTATAATTAAAAAAACTGCAATCCTATGACAAGGGGCCATTCTGAGGTCATTCTCACTGGTACAAAAGCTTTTATATTCTAATAAACAGTTTCAATAATTCAAAAAGATAATCTCAAACCCAAGGAAACGACAGAAAGCTATGTTGAAAGACAGTAGGATCCAGAATGTCTTATATTCAAGACAGACAAAAAATTTCTAGTAATTATGGAAAATCCAAACCCAGCAAAGGAATCATTTTGATCAATAGGAGGCCTATTGTCAATGTCAAAACGACTTTAGCCCCAAAAAAATCACGCCTAGCCCATCGAAAGATTCGGAAAAATAATAGAGAACCTCTATATTAGTCTACAAAGCCAGATTTATCTAATATAAAGCCAATTATCTACAGATTTTGGAACAAAGAAAACGCAAGCGTACCTGATGAGGAATCAAGGAGGATTCTGCTGGCTGTGGCATTCAGAAGAACCACAATATTATCTGGATTTGCATATTGCAGAAGATCTGCAGATGTGTGTCTCCTTCCTTTGCTGTCAATGGTTGAACCACTAATCTTGGTGCCCTCCAAATGATCCAGAGTATACCCATGATAAGGAAGCACCCCAGCTTCCAAAAGTGCATCCTTGAAAGCAGAACTCCAACGAGAAATCTTGTCTGGTTTGAAGACATTCAACTTCTCCACCCATTCATAGGACTCATATACAAGCTTCTCATCCCACTCCATCTTCCGAATATAGTCAAGGCTTGCCCTGCTGTAGAAGGCACCATTAATGGCCGTTCCACCTCCCAGAACTCTTCCCCTTGCAAACTGCACTCCTTCTTCTGAGACAAATCCCTCAGCCACATATGGGTACTCACTGGGATCCCCAAGAATCTTGAAAACGATTTTAATGTCTGCAACGTCTGGATTTCCATAGGGAGAGTCCCCCCTTTCCAATAGCAAAACAGAATAGTGCTGTGACAGTGTTGCTGCCAGAGGACACCCTGCTGTACCTCCTCCAACCACAATGTAATCATATGTTCTTGCAGCTGCCTTCTCAGCATCTACTGTCATGAATGGAAATGGGTATTCTGCAAACATCATCCACAAAACGTCCCCCATTAATGTTATATAGATTGAAGTTTCTTTTCTTCTCTCTAATGAAAAAAATTGATTTGAAAATAAAAATAAAAATGCAATTACCCAATTTCTGGGTCGCCTCTGCCCAACTGGAGAGCAGCTGATGATTTGAACAAAGTAGCAGGCATGAAATCACAAAGAAAAGAATCTCCATACTCACTGGTTGATGTACTCCTATAGGCTTGGTAGTGAAATCAATCCAACTCTTCTTATATCTTAAATTTGCTGGTCGTAGTTAAATTTAACTCAAGTTATAGATTAATCACCACGTTGGAATGTTCTATAGGGTTAACCAATTAGTTTGAGTTCCAGATTGTAGGAGATATCTGGAATTGTGTGCAAGCTGATGTACGTGAAAATTGTTGGAAGTGGTGTATTGGCTAATATGAGATAAGATCCAATTCGATCTGAAAGACGTCGTCAGGCTTATAATGTTTATTATTTTTTATTTCAAAGAAGACGACAGGCTTATAATGTTTATTATTTTCGGTCAGATCAGTCACTAAAACTAAAGCAATTCAAGAGGGCCCACAACGTTTACTACAAGTGCATCACGGGTTCTCCTTCTAATCTTTTTTCAATTAAAAAAAAATGTTTATGACAAGTGTGGCAAGGGTTCTCCTTTTTAATAAATTATCTTTTTTAATTAAAAATAAAGGTTTACGACAAGTGTAGTAAGGGTTCTCCTTTTTAATTTAATTATCTTTTTCCAATTCAAAAAAAAAGGTTTACGACAAGTGCAGCAAGGGTTCTCCTTTTAAATTTAATTATCTTTTTCCAATTAAAAAACAAAAAAGAGTTTACGGCAAGAGCAGCAAGGGTTCTCCTTTTTCTCCAACAAAATATATTATAAAACCAATTAGCAATGCTCTTGAAAACTTATAATGAAGTACTTACTTGAATAAAAAATCATGTGAATAGCTTGTTCAAATCTTTTGCAAAGCTTATTTACTGTGTTCTAAAGAAATGAAATGACTTGGTCCACTATATGTACTAGACATTTGTAAGGAGCCAAGCTCATTATAGTAGATGGTGTATAGGGGACTCATGACATTGTAACATTTTAATAGATATGGATTGAACAAAGAGTGGTGAATAGAGATCAAGTTGTAATGATTTTATTAGTTTTTAATTTTTATTTTTTCAATGTGTTATCACATGTAATCAATGGTAATACTTGTCAATAGGGAATATTATTAATTGGGTTTTATTTCATTGATCTTTGAGTCTATTATCTAAAGTATCCTAGCCAAACCGACATATAAGATTATTCATGATCATACGCATGATGTAAAATTTCCTCCACCCTTTGATCTTGTGATCTAAGAACCAATGGCATATATATCAATTATGGTATAGTGTGCCTAGGTTATACAAGAGAGAGATACAACCTTAGCCAAAAATGTGAGTGAAGTCAATAAGTGGAACTAACTAGAAAATCAACATAGTCTACTCTAGCTAGATTTGCACAACATAGTGGAGTGGAACATATTAGCAAAATAGCTAGCTTAGAGGCTAGCATAAAGAGTTATGCCACTACCCTTTAGAAATGTTATGGTGGTGTATAGGAACATGGGTGACCTAGGAAGAGGTGGGCAACCTCCATGATGAGATTAGTAATCTCCATAGAAATAGCCTTCATCATGCCAAGGAGGGATCATGCCTGTGATCTCAATATGTACACACAAGTGTACACATGATAGTGGGAAGGAATTGAACATGTGAAGGATCGTCAAGGAACCTCCCCTTGAGTGATATGCTTCATCATGAAATTTATTTAATTATGTTCTTGGACACTTGATATACGTTAAAATCTTTCCATCTATTTTATGCAACATTTGATTTATAAAGAACTATTTGATGGTATCCTGATTGTTGATATCTTGCATATTATTTTTGTGTGTTGATATAAGTGTTTTATGATATGGATGCTTAAACATAATCAGATTATATATGTTGCATCATTTCTATATGTTTAAGGTTCATATATACATGTACACATGTATAAAAAATGTATCATGATTAAATGAACAATACACACCTTATCTTTGATTACTAAATAAACTTAGATAATTTAACAAAGTCCTCAAATGATAAATCAGTTCATGATCAAAATATAATCTCATAATCAAAGTCATGTAATACATAAATGTGATGCCTCATTGGGATTGGAACTACATTCAACTTGAGGCCATTCTACTTTTTATTTTAACTCTTGTCACCATTGCATCATTATTTTCAATTGATATCCTACACCATGATTTCATCTAACCTCTTGTTGATCATAGTCAAATCGTCCAAGCCTTCAGGAATATTGTGCATGCCTTAATAGTATGTAATTTTGGTTCTCTTCAATTCCATTAGGCACTAATACTCATGAATGTGCAATTTTTATCATATACTACCATAATTGATGGCATATTAATGTTTACTTTACTATGTATCACTATGCATAACTTTCCATAACCAAATACATAGCTAGGAATGCTAGTGGATCTATACATATAGAATTCTCTATCTAATTTTATTATAACTCTAATTGTTAAGAATGTCAACATTACATGTAGATCAAAAATAAATACTTATAGATGATCCCTTACCCCTTCTTTTTATTTTTAACTATAATATAAGGGCAAGTGCACCAAGATGGTCGCACTTTTGTGGCCACAAAAGTGCAAAATAAGACAAAACGCGTTATAACGCGAACGCGCTTTTTAAAAGCAAAAAAAAAAGGAACATTCTTCATTTCTGTTTTTTCTGATTTCCATTTCTGCCCGCGGCCAAAAACCCTGCACTACGCGCTCGCGTTGTTGAGGAGGTGACTTCTTGACACTTGATCAACTTGAGTTCAATTTTCTTCACAAATATGGCACCCCGACGACGAAGAGATGCAAGAGGTAAGTTTTGTTTGGTATTTCTAATGAATTTTTTTGTTTTAAATTGATTTTGTTTGTTCTAGTTTAGAAATGAATGATTTTTTTTTTAATTTGTAGGAAATCCTCAACAAGAGGAGGAAAATCAACCTCAACCAAATCAACCTCAACAAAATCAACCTGCCCCACCATTCTCTCAATACCCTCCTGGCACTCAAGAAAATTTGAGGAGTGAAATTGAAAACAACAAAAAAGAAGTTGAAGATCTTATTAGTAGGTTGAGTGATCAAAATTCTTCAACCACAGAAAGGATACATCTAGCAGATTCATTGAAAGATTTGTTAAAAAATGTGGATGCAATTACCCAACAAATATCTGGATGGCAAAATAGGAGGCAAACATCAAGGGCATATTATGCAGATAAATTATCATATAAACAAGTTAAAGATTTAAAGATTACTAAAGGCGATTTGTGCTCTCTATTCACGACCCTAGAACAAATCAAAATCTCACCCTCAATGCAAAGAGGTTTTCTATCCATTGGTGCCACCACCTAGAGATTAGGAACCATTTTTATGACAGATGGTATATGGTCTTTGATTACCCACCGTGCAATAACCGTGAAGTCCCCCAATATTTTCTTAGGAAATTATACCCCGAGTTTGTGATTTAACCAAATCCCAAATTATTTTGATATGAAGGAGTTTCGTGGAGAGGGGTCGCGATGATA
>VDFB02104020.1:0-13532 GCA_007258455.2 Sequoia sempervirens | reverse complement strand
TAGGATGATCTAGAGGGTAAAAGGTGGGCTCCAAAAAGGTGGGACTTGGTCACATGTGGAGATTGTGACAAGTCCAAGGTTCTAGAAGCCTTGGAAGAATGGAATGTGAATTAAGAATTCACATAGGGAGGAGAGAGACATGGGATAAATAAACGAGAATTAAAAATTCTCATGGGAAGGAGAGTCAATATCTAGAAAGGAAAAATGGAAGAATTGACCAAAAAGTGGTGCTAGAAATAGCTAATGACCTTGGCTAAGGTTGTGCAAACATTGGATTAGGATAATTAATGGAAGATTAGAGGCAAGTGGCAAATGTAGGAGGATGTGACATTAATCTCTGATTAAGAGAATGCACATCATAATCATGAATTAATTAAATTAATTCAGATTAGAGCAAGGTTATGGAGGATGTGACAAGGAGAGAGAAAGTGAGGAATTTTAAATTGATTTTAAATCAAAAAGGTGAAAAATGACTAAATTAAATAAATTAGCATATTTATTTAATTTAGAGAGGAATAAGGTGAAAGATAAAGTATTAATTATTACATTAAATACTTTACCGATGTGAGGCGAAAGGTGTAATATTAATTTAATAAATTAATATTAATATGATAGACAGAAAGGCAACAAATTTAATCATATGGAAGTGATTAAATTTAGATGTCTACACAAACAATTAGATAATATTCAAAGATGTGTTCATTTCGAAGCTCAGATGTGGGTGCATGGACCATATGGAAACAAGAGTTGGTTTGTTTTTGTCAAAATTGTATTCATTATGATTGGGATTAATGTGAGTCAAGTGAGTGGGTAGATACATGGATTCCACAATACCTAACCCCTTTATCTATAGCACAATCCTCTTTAGAAGATGAAATGGAAAGTTCACTTGACTACGGCCATCTTTCAGATCTTGTATAGCCAGGACATGTCTATGTAGTTGTAGCACCATAGGGGAATGAAGAGGGATCATACTATTGGTTGGCACAATGTGTACAAGGAAAGAAGTTAACACAACTGATGATAGATGATGATGGGTTCATGTATCCTACAGGTTCAGTTGTTGTTTCTGAAACTTGGTTGCATTACCATTTCATCATTATTTAGGTTTTTTAGAATAATATAGATTTGTTATTCTAAGCATATTTTATATTTTGCATTACCATTTCATCATCATTTAGGTTGTTTTGAATAATATAGATTTGTTATTCTAAGTATATTTAGTTGATAAAAAACTAATGATCATACAGGTTCAGTTGTTGTTTCCAGAACTTGGTTGTGAACATACATGATTAGAAAGAATGGAATACTTACATTTGAATACTATGAGAAACACAAAACCATTCTCATTGTAATGTCACAGAATTGCACCTAGGGACAATTCTACATTTTAGCACTTTACCTAGCATTTATAACGCCTAAATACATTAATGGAAAAAATCCCATGGGTCATAATTTCACGATTCCAGCTCCATCCAGACCAATGGTGAAGCAATAGCATCTTGATGACACATTTCCCAAAAATGCCTTGGATTCCTGCATGGTGTGCAGATGTCTACATGGCGTGCTAGTGTCCTGGCGGTTTTTCGAGTTTGAAATGAGGAATCTTGAATCCTGACTCTTGAAATGTGTCCCAACAATTAAATTTTTAAATGTAACGGCTCTTTTCCACCCTTGCATGCAACAAAACCCCTCATTTTCTCTTGTTTTGTGGGTTCACTCATTCAATTAAGCTTTTGTCTTGAACTTCATTCTTGAATCTCTTTCACTCTTGACAACAACACTTCTATAAGCAAAGCTTTGTCATACTAAGGCCCCTCTGATAGCCAAAGCTCTCTATCAAGCATTCAACGATGAATTTGTGTGTTCAAGAGGGGGTTGAGGCCTATTAGTAACGCTCTCTCACTCTTTTCTATTTGTAGATAGATTAGATCTCTTGTTCATTTACTACTTGGTGGTGTGGGTTCTACTCTTGAAGCAAGTTTTTCTTTCACCACTCCCTTTTTCCATTTCGGTTACACTCTCTTTCTATTTGGCTTTCTATGGAGGTGGGAAAACCAAAGTGGGGGTCTAAGTGCAGAAGACCCCTATACAGCCCCAACATTTTCCCTTGTTCACCTTGTGTGTAGGCTGTGAAGTAGAGCTTGGAGCAAAGACTCGAACATACGATTGTTAGTAAGTTTTCCTCAAATTCTCCTTGTGTTCTCTCATAGTTTATGCTCTTTGTTTTATCACTCTATTAAGTAGATCTCAGTTCTAGATCAGGTAATGAAACTTTGTTTCACCCACCTGAGTTCTTCAGCTCTCTGTTGCTTAGGACGCAAGCACTCCATTTGGACACCAATGCACTGCCCTAGCATCCTAAATTTGTGCTACTATCCTTTGGCTGAGAGCTAGTCTATCAGAGGCAAAAATATAGAAGTTTCACTCTCTTAGAGTTTGAAGTAGTCTTCTCTAATAGTTAACCTGTATACACTTCCTCTGTAATTTCTTCATTCAATTTATGTTGAGGTGGATAAGGGCAGTTCGTTCCCTAGGATTCTCTTGAGAACGAAGAGACTCATGTGTAGTGAATCCCCATTATCTCACATTTTGGTGAACCCAACATGAACCATGTTAGATCTATTTTTACAATGTTTCCATGTCTATGATAATGCTTTCTCTAAGGAATATTTTGACATGCTGGATGACACTCTAGATGATTTCTTAGAAGTTTCTTCCCCCATTCATAAATATTCTGAACAAAATCTTCCTCTACAAGCTAATGAGTTGGTAAATGTTGTGGTGGTCTTTGTGGCTTCTCCAAGCCCTTAAAATCCTATCATTTACTTGACCCCAACCATCCCTTCTCCTAAGAAGGATCGTTTTGTTTGTGGAATTTTATATTGCAATGATGCACCAGATTTGTATTCAAGGTTCGTAAAAGCTATGGACTTTGATTCTTACAATGTTGTTGGGCACACGTATAACACAAGAATAAATAAATAGAATTTGGATCAACAACCTTCTATTCCTATACCTCAACCTACTCAAGATCCTACTTCTTTACCACCTTCTCAACCAAGTCTTCCTTCAGCACCTAAACCTATGAATAGAGAACCAGGTGATTATGATCTTGTTGAGCAACTTTGTATTACTCCGACTAAGATCTCACTTTAGGATTTTCTTTAGACCACCCTAATTTATTTGGAAATGCTTCAAGAAGCCTTGCAAAAGATTCTCTTGGCTACCTCTGCTAGGCCAATGGATGTTAATATGCTAATGGCTCATATTCATGTGGATTCACCGAATATTACATTCTATCTACAAGAACTCTCACCTTCGGATGTGCAGAAGCAAGAAAATCCTTTAATGATTATAGTTAATGTTAATACTATTGGTATTAGGTGTACCCTCATTGACACTAGTTCGGCTCTCAATTTTTGTGGTATCATCCTACTACCTAAGATTAAAGTATATTCTCTTCTCTAGCTACTTCTTCTTTGTACATTCATGGGTTGAATAATGTCGGTCATCAAGCTCTAGGCACAATAATATTGCCTTTATAGCTAGGTCCCATTACCTTACTCACTTTATTTATGTGATACCCAGGCCTTTACCTTACAATATTATTTTGGGGAGACCTTGAATTCATGCTATAGGTGTTGTAACTTCCACTCTACATCATTCTCTAAATTTTGTTGCAAATAATCGAGTGGTCACAGTCAAAGCTAACCTAGAAGTTGTTCACCTTTGTGAGCTAGTGGTCGTTGTTCAGATTCAGTTGTCTCCACTCTTAAGAATTGTATTCCATCTTAAACTTATGATTCTATGATGTATTCCTTGGTGATATCCTCCATGGAGGTTTTCCCTGAAGCAAACATCATTAAAGATGAACCACCTAAAGTAGAAAGTCCTAAGTCTCCCCCGCCTACCTCTTCTTCTTAATCGAATGCTTTCCTTGGTGATGATTGGGTGTCTTTGGAATTCTTTGAATTATTTATTGGAGAATAATAAGTGAATCCCACTCATTTAAAACTTCTAATAACCTTGAATTCCTCTAATGAAAAATTGGATGATACTCCTATTAAGGAGGAAAATTGTGATCCTATTCAGGGACCAGTCCTTCCACTGCTGAGGAAGATAGTTCTGCTCCTACAAAGGAGGTTAATGTTTGCAAGTTGAGTAAAGGAGATGGTTATGCTCTCATAGATGCATTTAATGTTCATTGGTGGAATGAAGCTCTCTACATGAAACCACCACCTTCTGAAGTTTTGCAAACTCGCTATGGTTTCAAATATAGACTTGCTTCTCAATATGGCTATAGGAGAAAAGGCCTTGGACATATTGAGCAAGGAATCCAAGTCCCTATCTAGTTCAAGCCTCATAAGCATTATCTAGGTCTGGGATGCTCTATTGAACAATCTAAGAAAAAACCTTGGTGGAGTGTTAACATGAATTTGATTGAACCACTTAGTTTGTTCCATCCTGAACTAATAGAGAATGAGGTGCAGAATGAAAAGGTCCCTTTGTATGTCTTCTCTTTAGATGAAGCACTTAAATAATTCTTAGGTTCCTAATCCCCTTTTCCTCCTTTTCATCACAAAAGATGATTCTTGTATCGCCTAAATGAATGGGAATTTTTGGATAATTTGTCTTGAGTATTGATGAGGAGTACCCCCTAGCTAATGTTCAAGGTGGTGTCCCAGTATTGCATCATGGAGATCATAGTTCCCTCCTCAAGGGAGATACTACTAAAATATCTATGGATCCTAAGTCTTTTGAAAGGGTGATTAAGATTGGAAAGTGCCTTTCTTTGGAAGAAGTAGAGGAACATTCTAATCTCCTACATTATCATCTAGATATATTTGCTTGGATGTATGAGGACATGCCCAGTATAGATGAATATATAATGGTTCACAATATCATCTTATGTCCCAATTCCAAGATGGTTAAGTAGAACATCTGAAATATTAATCCCAAGGTCACATTGTTGGTTAAGATCGAGATAGAGAAGTTGCTAAAAGTAGGCTTTATCCACCAATCAACTACTCCCCTTGGATCTCAAATATTGTTTCCATTAGAAAACCTGATGGCCTATTCATATATGTATTGACTTTCATGATCTCAATAAATCCTCTCTTAAAGATTATTTTTTGCTACCTAATATAGATATGATTGTGGATTTGACTGTAGGCCATGCCTTGTTATCTTTCATGGATGGTTTCTCGGGTTACAATCAAATCTATATTAACCTAGAGGATCAATAAAAGACAACCTACACTACCCATTGGGGTACTTTCTCTTATGTGGTCATTCCCTTTGGGTTAAATAATGTGGGAGCTACCTACCAATGGGAAATGACCCTAATATTTCATGATTTCATTCATAAGATTTTAGAAGATTATGTTGACGATATCTTGGCGAAGTCTATAACCTGTCAAGATCATGTAAAGAACCTTCATCTTATTTTTGAGAGGATTTGACTCTATGAGATGAGACTTAATCCTCTTAAGTGTTTCTTTAGTGTAGATGTGGGAAAAATTATGATATTTATAGTCTCTCATCATGGAATCAAGGTCAACACAAATAATATTGATGCTATTGTTAACATGCCTCCACCCAGGAATATCATTGAGTTGCAAAGTTTACAAGGGAAGATTCAGGAAATTCAAAGATTCATATCTCAATTGGCTAATCGTACCCTTTCTTTCACTCATTTGTTAAAGAAATATGTTCGCTTTATATGGGATGAAGAGTGCTAGAAAGCTTTTGAGTCAATCAAAGCCTATTTGGCCAATCCTATGGTACCGATGTTAGCTATGCAGGATAGACCCCTTTTTCTTTACCTCGAAGCATCACCATATGCTTTAGCAACTTTTCTTGCTTAGTATGATGATGGCGAGAAAGAGAGAGCGGTCTACTACATTATTCGTGTCCTGGTTGATTTAGAAACTTGTTATTCCTCCATGGAGAAGCAATGTCTTGCTCTCATCTTTGCTACATAGAAGCTAAGACATTGCCTTCTTCATGTTGAAACACATGTCAATGTAAAAAGTGACCTTCTAAGGAATTTTTTCTCAAGTACCAACCTCGTTGGGAGGTTAGTGAAATGGGTGATGTTAATTTCTGAGTTTGACATAAATATTATTAGTAAGAAGTCAATAAAGGGTCAAGCGGTTTCTGATCAATTGGAAGATGCTTCCTCGTCTCGCTCCTTCCCAGGCTTGGATTTGTTTCCTGATGAGACATTCATGTAATCAATTATGACCTCAAATGGAAAATGTAATTTGATGGGTTGAGATGTTAGGTTGGTTCTGGATCAAGTGTGGTTCTAATATCACTTGAAGGTAAGTCAGTCCCTCTCTCCTTTTGATTAGAATTTACCTGCACTAATACATCCCACAGTACAAAGCCCTCATTGTTGGCTTGCATTCTGCGATTGCACTAAAAATAAGACATCTTCATATACTGGGTTATTCTAAGCTTATTGTGAATCAAATTATGGGAGCCTATCAAGCTAAGAAAAGTAAGTTGTCTCTATATCAATACCTCACTTTTTCCTTGCTTAAATGGCTCTCTTTCATGATAGACAGTGTCCCTAGGAGAGAAAATAGACATGGAGATGCCATAGAAAGCCCTGCTTCCCTAGTACCTTCGAATGAGGATATGAAAGAATACTACTTTGTGGTTTAGGTCTTTTGTTCTCCAACTTTTTTGATCAACCTGAATCTGATGCTTTTTTGTGTTCTCACATAGACTCAGGAGAATGGTTTTCTAACATTTAAAATTACCTAAAAATTAGAAACTTTCTTGATGATGCGATGGAGAATGATCACACTTGTATATGAAAGCTTTCAGTCTATTTCGTTATCTTGTCAAACATTCTCTATCAAAAATCTTATAATAGTTTTCTTCTTCGATGTCTCACTAAAGTGGAAATACCCCTTTCCCTTAAAGAATCACATTCGGGTTTAGGGGGTGCACACTTTGGTGGTAAATCCCTGGTGAGGAAATTGATACACATGGGATACTTTTGGAAAATGATGGAACAAGATTCCTTCAACTTCGTTAAAAAGTGCCCGTAATGTCAGCAACATAGTCATCTTATTCAAGCACCTACACAAGAGTTACAAAATCAAACCCCTCCTTGGCCATTTACAAAATAGGGGTTGGATATTATTGAAATATATCACCTCCTTCTAATGGACATGCTTTTATTATCACTGCTAAAGATTACTTCACAAAGTGGGTCAAAGCCATCCCATTTTGATCCATGAATATTGAGGCTATTTATAGTTTTCTCTTAAACAACATTATTTCTCATTTTGGATTGCCTGCTATGCTTGTTTCTGACAATGGTACGCCATTCAAGAACAACGAAGTAAAGGAATTCCTAGAGAATTTCCACATTCAACTTAGATTTTCTACACCATATTATCCTCAATCCAATGGCCAAGCAGAAGCATGTAATAAGACTCTTGAGCTTATTCTTTGCAAAATAGTTAATAAACATGATAAGGATTGGCATATTCAATTGACATATGCTTTGTGGGCTTATCATATGAGTGTTTTTATGGCAATGGGAATGACGCCTTACAACCTCGTGTATGGTGTCAAAGCTATCATGCCTTTAGAGTTGGAAATTTCGTCTTTGTGGGTTTCCCTTAAAGGGTTAATTGATGAAAAAACTTACCGAGCTAATTGTTTGCATTAGCTAGAGATGCTCAATGATCACCAATTACAATCCCTCGATCATCTTAAATCTTATCAATGATCATTATCCAGACAATATAATCAAAGTGTACTACCTATAACTTTTGAGATAGGTGACTTGGTCCTCTATGAGAATCAAAGAAATGTAAATATGTCTTCTGATCAAAGGGGAAAATTTAGTCCTAATTGGTTAGGCCCTTACATTGTCATCTTCATGTATGGTTCAGGTGCCTATGGATTATTATCTATGGATGGAATTCCCTTAAAAGAACCCATTCATGCAATGTATCTTCCTTGATATTATGTGTAGTGTCTAATGCATCATATGTGTGGTGTTCACTCTTTAAGGGTTGTAGCATTGCATATGTTGACATTATTCATTAACACATTATGAAAAAAAAAATTATGGTGTTATCATGTATGTGTGTGTATGGCATACATACATGTATCCTACTATGTTGTGTATCTATGCATTACATTATATCTTTTAAGGTAGTTAGATCATTATTGTATTTAACTAACATACATCCATATGTGTTCACTAAATCATGATAGAATCTAATGTATCCATACACCTACATAACATCCATAGCATCAACATACATAAAAGCAAAGAAACATACACATAAAAGTATACAATGCCATAATGTTAGAATCAGTATCTCGTATATATATATATAATTACATGATGGGCCACTATCATCAAAAAAGGAGTGGCTACTAAATATGTGTATCAATGTTTGTACAAAAAAGATCTACAAATATATATCACAACTACAAAAATGATGTACAAAATGGAAGCTCTCTATGCCTAAGGCATGTGGCTCCTAGAACTCTCTATCTTTTCCTGTGGTTGTGGTCTGGGTAGGGGCTACATAGTGGAGATGGATTTGGAGTTGTGTGAGCATGATCCAAACATGACTGTGTGCATCCCCCTAATCTCTCCTTGAAGAGAGCATATTTGCATCTGTTCCTGCATTAGCTCTTGCTACAATTGTTGATCACCTATCAGGATCACGATTGTCGACTGTCCTACAAGGTCATCAAGATAGCTCTAAAGGGTGTCACATGCCTACTTAGTGGCATCAGCCCTCATCATGATAGTGTCTCACTTTGTGAATTCCATCCACAACTCCCCCAACAGCTAGTCATGTTGCCCCTATACTATGGTAACATCAACCATCCTCTACACCACCTCTTCATGTGGCTCCTCATATGTAGTCCTCAGATGCACTACTAGCTCAAAAAGGTGGACATGTCATCCCACTGAAACTATCTGATAGGCATCTAGAATTGTTCCTTAGATAGGCATAGTAAGGGCCACCTCTAATATGCACTAGATGAAGAACCCAGTCCATCCCTAAGTATCCACTACAATAACAAAATTAGAAAGTACATCAGTATCATGAAGTGTATAAAATTGAAACATGATATGAGTTTACATGAGATGAAAACTGGAAATATTTAAATGAAACAACACAAATAACTGTCATAACTAGGTCCCCTGGCTACCAGAATGGGTTAGAGGGAGGAGGTGCACTCAGTCCTACACTATCAGTGTTAGGAGCCACCTTAGATGCAGCAAGGGCTGGTGGGTCCAATGAAGCAGGAGTAGCTGGTGGAGGGTATGACATCCTCCACCACCTCTTGTATCTTAGCAGTGTCAGCCTAGCCTCCTTGGCCTACTCCTACTCCTCCTGCTACTACTCCTCCACCTCATTGTTGCCTTTGTGCCTTCACCTTTGTTTAGGTAGCTATGGCGAGATGTCCCCTTGCAAGTCAAAATCCCCCTAGGGGCATCCACTACGAAAAGTGGGGCGGGATGGTGTGTCGCCCACCACACCAAAAAGGATCGGTCCACACTGACACTATCTAGTGTGCCCGTCGATGGCAGGTCAATGTTGATAGCATCATTGTCAAAGAGATCCACATCTACCAAGGTAGGACATAGACAGTCCTTAGTCCTTGTCACAATCTACACAGCTCGAGTGTATGTGGGGACAAGAGAGGGAATGGTCTGAACACGCCCATGCTGCTGCATGACCCGACTTCAATAATATGGCATAATCACAAAATTGGTGCACCCAAGGATGAATTGGTCACATTGTAGGTTTTGGAGGAACCTACAATCATCCACCCACCAGAAATATTGGTAAGGTATTCACCTAATCCTGTCTAGCATCAATTTATTAAACTACAACTGCAAAACTATAGATCTCCATGCCTCCACTATCGAGTGAGCTCATACCGGTGGGCCATCAGGATAGTGTAGTTCCGCACCTATAGATATCCCTTCGACCTAGTGCACATGATGTCGGAAAAATACCACACCTGGAGGAGCATGCATGCAGTTAGGCTATGGTACTTATAGTGGACGTATCGACCAAGCTCTTAGTAGAGGTGTGCAAGCATGCTACACCCCCATGAGAAAATGGTATGTCACCCCACCATCGCCCTAATGGTGTGGACGAGGCCCCATGCAGGTGATATCCTCATGCATCTATGGTGACCCTCATGGAAACCATAACCACCATGATGCGGTGCAGTAAAGGGGCAATGGTTTGGGCTTGGTCGAACCACCAAGTGTAGATGTGCCTGGTCATGTCCCCACCGTCTATCCGATTAACGCAGTATAGGACCCCATCCGATCACTCCTGTGGTGAGCGAAAATCATCAATCACCACCCGTTAGCCATGGATGGTAACCTTGAGGATGTGGTAAACATCCTCTAATGTAATGGTCATCTCTCCAATCAGTAACTAGAAGCTAGAGCTAGTGGCATCCCATCGCTCCATCAATTCCATCAACATGCGGTCATGGTACAACATCTCTGGAATGGTATATACATGCCAGAGCCTGACCTGCAATAGGTGGGTGACATCATCATCAGTAAGTTGGTACCTCTAATCTTGCAATAGTTGAAGAACCCACCTTCTGGGATGTTCCCTGATCTCTAGATAGTCGTATGAAAGAAGAAGCAAATGTGTGTTAGTACATAGAAAATTATGAAAAAATCTAAGCAAAAATCATTCAAGGACACATCTGCATTGCGTAGATGTCTACGCACCATGTAGGCATCTCGATCTACCATTAATGGCATAAGGATGACAATGTGCCTCTTGGATGCTAGCGCATCCCAGATGCTAGCGCTTGTCCTGAACACCAATGCTCATCCTAGATGCCAGTGCGTGCCGAAGACATGCGTGTTCCCAAGACGCCCGCACACCAAAATGTCCAAAAACATGCAAAAAATCATTAAAAAATTATTATCTAGGTGGTTCTATGGCCTACCTGGTCGACCTTGACACCCTCAGTGATATTTGCATGTAGCCGGTCCAACCTTGGATCCTTGTAATCACGTCTGCTCAACATTTTGATGAATTTTCTCTCACAAAAGTTAGCAAAATCTTTGCAATGAATACTACAAATGACCCTTCTTGGGGCCCACCTAGGTATATATAGGCCCCCTGAGGCCCATTTTTCCTAGAGGTTGTGGCTCCCTGGTTTCTCCTAAGTTTACCCCACCTAGCTGGGGGAAAACTCAGGAGGTGGCATATAGTCACCTCTTCATCATATTTTTCTTCTAAATCATCAAATTTTTCTTGACCACTCTTCTTGTCATTGTGGCTTCTTCTAATTTTTGAAAATGACTTAAAATTGAGTTTTGTTGAGTATATAATTTCACTTTATTTTTCACAACCAATCTTTCACTTCTTGCTAAGATCAGTTGTTGGGGGGCACCTTTAGTACCGACCGACTTGACCTCAGTGACCTTTTAGGCACTCTCTTTTGGCATGCAAATCTATAAAATTTCAAATTTTGGGTGAAATCTTTTCTTCTCTACTTTAGTGTGCCCGATTTTTCCCAAAATCAAGCCCACTAAAGTGGGAGAAAAATTTAATGTCGCAGAATTGCACATAGGGAAAATTCCACATTTTAGCACTTTGCCTAGCATTTATGATACCTACAGGCATTAATAACAAAAATCCCATGGGTCAGAATTTCACAATTATAGCTCCATGTAGACCAATGGTGAAGCAATAGCAGTTTGATGACACATTTCTCAAAAACCTATGTCTTGAACGCCTGCACGGTGTGTAGACGTCTACATGGTGTGCTAGCATCCTAGTAGTTTTCTAAGTTTGAAATGAGGAATCTTGAATCCTAACTCTGAAAACATGTCCCAGTAGTCATATTTTTAGATGTAATGGCTCTTTTCCACCCTTGCATGCAACAAAACCCCTCATTTTCTCTCTTTTTGGGGGTTCACTCATTCAATCAAGCTTCTCTCTTGAACTTCTTCTTGAATCTCTTTCACTCTTAATAGCAACACTTCTACAAGTGAATATTTACCTATCTGAGGTCCCTCTGAGAGCCAAAGCTCTCTATCAAGCATTAAATGATGTTTATATGTGTTCAAAAGGGGGCTGAGGCCTATTGGTAATGCTCTCTCACTCTTTTCTATTTTTGGATAGATTAGATATCTTGTTCATTTACTACTTGGTGGTGTGGGTTCTACTTCTGAAGTGGGTTTTTTCTTTCACCACTCCCTTTGTCCATTTAGGTTACACTCTCTTTCTATGTGGTTGTCTATGTAGGTGAGAACACCAAAGTGGGGGTCTGACTGTAGTAGACCCCTATGTAACCCCAACATTTTCCCTTGTTCACCTTGGGTGTAGGTTGCAAAGTGGAGCTTGGAGCAAAGATTCGAATGTCTAGTTGTTAGTAAGTTTTCCTCAAATTCTCCTTGTGTTCTCTCATAGTTTATGCTCTTTGTTTTATCACTCTATTAAGTAGATCTCAATTTTGGGTTAGGTAATGAAACTCTATTTCACTCACAAATTTCCTGAGCTCTCTATTTCTTAGGACACTAGCACACTATTTGGACACCAACGCGTCGCGCTAGTGTCCTAAATCTGCACTACTATCCTTTGTCTAAGAGCTCCTCTATCTGAGGTAGAAATCTAGAAGTTTCATTCTCTCAAAATATGAAGTAGTCTTCTCTAATAGTTAACCTATATACACTTCCTTTGTAATTTCTTTGTTCAATTTATTTTGAGGTGGATAAGGGTAGTTTGTTCCCTAAGACTCTCTTGAGAATGAAGAGACTCTTTTGTAGTGAATCCCCCTTATCTCACACTCATGTATTCACACCTTGTTATAGCAACAAATGTTAATTGATTGAGACATCATGCTAAACCAAAAACAAAGGAACTATGGAAAATTAGTAGTGTTCATCATGAATCATTACTCAATACTCTAAAGGTAAAAGATGACCCTTCAGGCACACTTGAGTAGCAGATCATTTGTTGTATGGGACATGTATTGATTTGTTATTCTAAGAATATTTTCTAGTTTGTGTTACCATTTCACTATCATCTAGTTTGTTTAAAATAATATAGATTTGATATTCTAAGTATATTTAGTTTAACAAAGAAACTAATGAAAGTGATAAAAGACTAATGATCATATAGATTTTTCATTCTAAGTATATTGTGATGAGTGACAGTAGATTTCCACAATCCATAGAGAATGTTGCAAATATAGATTTCCATCCAAAAATAATTTGAAATATATTGTGATGTTCATGGCACGATGGACCATGGAGTTGGGTAAACCCACAAAATTGGTTTACAATTCTGTTGAGGAAGGAAAAAGGCATTTTTAGTGTTTCAACAATTTTAGGGGGTTCGCTTGAACTAGGTAGTTCAAGCAAACACCTTTGAGGGTTCGCTCAAACCCCCCATTTGTGTGAACCCCAAAATGTATATATTTTTTAATTAAATAGTGGGGTTCAAGTGAATTGGGGTTCGTTTGAACCCCCGAATTAGGGTTTT